>JAOEHX010066472.1:0-21554 GCA_025448015.1 Bolborhynchus lineola | reverse complement strand
GACTTGTTCCAACAGTTCCATGTCCTTTTTATGTAGAGGACACCAGAACTGCACACAATACTCCAAGTGAGGTCTCACGAGAGCAGAGTGGAGGGGCAGGATCACCTCCCTCAACCTGCTGGTCACGCTCCTTTTGATGCAGCCCACAAATATGGTTGGCTTTCTGGGCTGCAAGAGCACACTGCTGGCTCATGTTCAGTTTCTCATCAGCCACTTTTTGTTTCTATGTAAGAAAGCAAAATAATAATCCACCCCACCTCAAACCACAAGGCTGGCACATGTTTCTACAAGCTCTGAGCTGGGCCTTTGTAAAAATACACTTACGTGCTTGCACTGGGATTTAGATCTGCAGCTGTATGCAGCTTCAGTACAGACAGAGAAGTAAACTTGTATTTCTTCACTCGGACACACCTTTGATTGTGAGAGAGAGTGAGCCAGCTTTTTGAGGGCATTTGGCTCACAATGTGGAGGGTTCATTTTGGGGAAATTCCAAATGTATCAGTATCATGTTCCTGTAAGATGTTTTGCTTTGTTTTTAGGTGGTAGATCTAATAATCACTTCCACACGGTGAGCCAAGAGGATCTCTAGCAACTCTAACTTGGCAAGTAGGAACAGCTGCGCCTTCTTTTGTTAGCTTTTCTCCTCCATTTCAGGAGACTTGGGAGGATGGATCCTCAGCTCAATATGCAACTTGAAATCCTGTTCTTTATATTAAAGCAGGCGGAGAAGGAACCAAATTAAGTGGGAATCTGTAAATCAACCTGCTTAAGCCAAGACAGAAAACAAAAACCTGTTGTATGTACAGGTCATAAAATAAGCATGAGTATCATAGTGCTGAGCAGCAGTAAGGCAGAGGCATCCTGCATTGTACTATCTACTATGCCAGGAAACTCCTGTACTTATTTGCTGCCTCTTAGGCTTTGAATCTGTAGAGCATCCTAGCTTTGTGGCTAACAGTTGAGTTTATGTGTAGCTCCACTGATTACAGGACCTAGCTGTGTGAAAAGCATTTCAATATTTCTCTCATTCACTTTGAGAGGATTTGTTGCCTGTCACAGAGGACCAAGTGACGAGAGTATGGTTTGGTTTGGTATGGTTTGAAGTGGTCCAACCATACCAAATCTGCAGAACTGCATTCCAGCTTCCACAGTGTGGTTGCTGACCTCTATTGTAAGATCCAAGTGTAAGATTTATGGGGACAGCAATTTTGACATGTTTATTAGTAGAAGCTATTTATTTGTGTTTATATTAGTGAACTAGATTTACTAACACTTTTTTTTTTTTTTTAAGCCTTGGAATAGTGTATCATTTGGTGCACAAGATTACAACTTAAAGTGAAATCTGCCCAGCTTCTTAAAGTAAAAATACTGGGGTTTTTTAAAGATGTAGATTAATAGGATGATAATAAGTACACAAGTACGTACAGTACTTTTACGTACAGACTCACGAGTACGTGCAGACTCAAGAATGTTCTTTGTGTATCTCTGACTTCATCTAAGTCAACAAAAGCTTAAGTAGAAACCCAAGAGAGAAAGCATAGCATTACCTGTCTTAGACATTGGGTACCAAACAGCACTGACTTCAGTTTACTGCAGAAGGGAGACCTGCCGAACTGCTCAGTGAGCCTGTTCTGCCTGAACAGGCTGTTCAGTTTCCCTTTTTTTCTTTTGCAGCTCCTCTAGGATGTGGTTAATTCTATAGTGTTGCAGTGTGGCTACAGGAGCAATTACTGTTTGCATGAAACTGGAGAGAAATGGGTGGTTAAGTCTGCTTCAGATGTAATTAAGCCTGAAATGCCTCAGTGGTCACATTAGAAGCGCTAATTTTAAGCTCTCTTAGGTTTAGCCCATAGCCATTTGTTACATAAAAAGGCAAAGGTTGGTTTGTTGTTTTTTTGGTTTGGTTTTTTTTTTCTCCTTCAAATGATTTTCTGTGGGAATATATAAAAAAAAAAGTTTTTCAAAGCCTCAAGGCGGTAATACCCACTACAGCCTCCTTGTCTTGCCAGAATAAATGAACTAAGAAACCCCAAGCCATTTTTTGAATGGAAAAAGTATCTAATCATCCTTTTTTGTTTGTTGGTGAAACAAACCATGAAGTTTATCCTGTGGGTGCCTGTTTCACTATTTGTGTTCCAGAGATTGACTTCTAATATCAAAGTAGTCATGCAGAAGCTTAAATTTAAATTGCACTCAGAGTGTGTTGTTTCCTTGGAGGAAATAGTTTTAAGAAATCATTCGCTCTTGCCTTTTCCTTGCACATTTCTATGTCCATGTTGAAATTGATACGACTCTTCTTGGATTGTGTGTGTTGCAACCAGTTTTCATTACATGAGGTGGATTTGAAAGTACTGAAAGAGATGGTGGGAAAAAAAGTAGAAGTATCTCGTATGGAATTGTTGATAGGAGTATTTTTGTCATGCTTGTTCCACCAGTGAGACAAAATGTAACACCAGACACAAATTTAGCTTAGATAAATGGATCTGTGTCCAGAATTAAACTACTGGAGCTTCTGTATTTTGAAGTAGCTGGGGGCAGAGAAGTCTGTTTTATACATTCCCTGCCAGTGACCTTGGGACACAGTACTTATGTCATGGAAGTTTGCTGGTTCCTATCACAAAATACATGGTTTAGGTTGTTTCGGCAAAGGCAGAATGTGTATAAAGACATTTAAAGCCGACCCAATGCATTGAACAATTGTTCCTGTGAAGGAATGGCCTTACACCTGCTGATCCATTGCTAACAAGAATAAGTGCAGGTGGTCAATGTTACTGCTTTTCTTGAGGAACCTGGGAATGTTTGTGGAAGCATTTCCAAGCTGAAGGATTCTTAAACATTCCTTGTCAGAATGCACAAAACTAAGGGTGAAGAGGCTATTGCTGAGAAATAGAAATGAAGCTCCTCCCTCAGCAGCTGAACCTGGAGAATGAGAAGTGAAACTACCATTAACACCTCAGGGATTGCAACAGTCGGTGGTAAACAGAAATTTGAAGTTTCACCTGAGTTTGAACTCAGAACTGGCTCAACTCCTACATATTGTTATTCTGCTCATCAACCATCTAGCTTTCTGCTGGTGCAGCTACTGTAGCTAATTACTCAAAACACAGGAGTGTGGTGAATAATGGGTGGCAAAAAGCCTGTCTGCAGGCTGTGCTGCTGCATGCCCAGCACTGAAATAGATATGTCATCTCAAGGTTGTTTTAGTTCACAGTTGCTTTTTCTTTTAAGTAACCCACCTGTGAAAAATGTAGTAAAACATGTATTTATTTCTTTTTAATGCAGTGTTTGAATTCCCAACAAGCTAGGGAGCTTTTATATTAGCTAGCTTTGGGCCTGGATAGGTCGTGCAACTGCTAACTTTAATGATACTAAATGCATAATTTCCCCTGCCTTGCAACCTTCACAGAAGTTACTTTAATCTTTATATGACACTACATGCTGATGTGGTTATACCAAAATGTTCACTCAATGCAGATTATGGAATTAAGCCTAAGTATCATAAACAGAATTGAGTTGATAATATTCCATCTAATAGAAAGCCCTACAAAGGTGTCTTTAGAACCCAGTCCTGTAATCTTGCAAATGCCATAAAGAGATGAATCACTCAGCCTACAAGTGGTGGTGGCTTCCGTTTCCCTTCTATCCCCTGGCAAAACTGAGTACACTACTGACTATATTTCTAAGAAGGCAGCACTACTGAAAGAATATGAGTGAGATAGCAAGTAAAATGAAAAATAACTGGAAAGACATAAGAGGTATAATCAATACCAGAAAAAGTCAGGAACTGACCATATCTAGAACGCCAGCCCTGGGGTTTGCTCATTTGCAGAATGTTTTGCACATGTATGCTGTTGCTTCTTAGCAGTCCCCTGCAGTTCCCTTGCACAGTTTCTCAAAGGCTCTGACAAGTTTGACTGACAAGACAGGGCATGGGATTTTTGCTTTGTTTTCCCTCACCCTGTCTCCACAGTGTTAACTTCCTGAATTTGGTGCAACAGAAGCAAAGACTTCATGGAAGGAAGGAAATGAGTGCCTTTTTTTTTTTTCTTTCCCAGAAATCAGACATATCCCTGCAAATGTCTGCCATCAGATTACTGATGGAGCATCCATTTAGCTGGTAAATCAAAATAAAGATGTCATCAGTGTAATCTCCAGAAGCTGAGAAGGGTATTTTTACTTGGTGTGAGAGCTTTGTTTACAATGGTCTGAGGAATCTAGGAGCCAAGTATTCTACCATTTATTCAGTATCTTCCCCTTTCTAACAGCTCAGGGCTTCTTGAAAAGTGAAACAGCAAGGCAAAGGAGGCAAACTGAAGTCTGAAGAGCAGCTGCTGAAGCTTTTTGGACAAGAGCCCATTGATGCCACTGGCATCCCTGAGTTGTTTTCTGAAGCTTCTGTGCTAATCACTATCTCATTTTAGCAGAAGTTTGGTCTTCTGCTTTCTCACTCCAGCCCTTTGTTTAGCTAATGTACTTTGACATGGTTTCCCAGAGAGGATTTAATTCTAAAACCAGAAAGTATTTAGAGCACATGGGCACCATCACACTGGTGTAGATCTGCTTGTCTTTTGTCCCTTCCCGGGCCTGGCTGTTCTGCCTGCTGAGAAGGGATACTACTCGTACAGCATCTAGGAGTGACCCATATTGGTTTTTGGGTCTCAGACCTCTAAGAAGCAGTGCTCTGAGTGATCAAATTGGAGGAGTAGGATGGAGTGGAGGAGAAGACTGAAACTTTTGTTTCTCCTTTTTTTGCAGATTTGCAGGTGTGAATTGATGGCATAGAGCAGTAATGCAGGAAAGGGTGAGAAAAGAGCAAGGGAGCTGTGGACTTCAGGGAAAAGGAAGCAGAACAGTAGGAGAAAAAGGACAATGTCTTATTTAGATATAACAGCCAGAATATGCAGGTTAGTGTTGAAAGCATCCTACATGTTCAGTATTCCCAGCAAAATAGGTACAGGTATTCATGCAAGACACACCCTTCTCTGAGCCCAACTCACTCAGATTGTTTAATATATTATCTTCCAATCACTGAAGATAGGACACAGAGTTCTGGAGAGAGTAGAGTAACATGCATCGGATGTTCAACTTTCAGCACTGAATGGGAAGCCTTTGTAACACTGGGAATAGTTAAACATATTAAATAATTTTCTAGGAGTAGAATCATTCAGCTTCTTACCCAGGAAACGTTCATTTATGCTGTTTGCTCAGGCAGGCACCTCCTGAGGGCACAGTTTCAGCTGACCCATGTAAGCAATCACATGCCATTCTCTGACAGCACTTGTTATTTATCAGCCCATTAGGCATAGGCTTTTAGCCAGTGAAAACATCAGATATTTGGCAAAGCATTTATAATTAGTAAGTGTTGTGGCAGAATAATGGAATCTGAGGTCTCAGAAACCATTGAGTGTCCTCTTCCAGCTGATAATCCCATGGGGACAACAAAATGGAAATTAAGAATACCAAATTGAAGAAGGCAGTATGCCGTGTTTGGATTTACTGCAGTTTCTTGCAGCAATCTGGGGTTTTTTCCAAAGCTTGATACTCAGTGCCTGAAGACCTTGCAGAGAAAGAAATTTTTCCCCCTACCTTGCCTGTGTTTTACAGGCATTACTGTGCCATCTTGCCTGTACCATTTATTCCTGTCCTGTTCAGAAACCTTTCTGTATTTTGACAGATATGCATTTAGGAAACGTTTTCATAATCTTGAATTTGTTTGATGTTGAGGACACAGTCATTGTCAGGAGGGGTCAGACAGAGGTTTGTATTACTCTTTCTCTAGGTATGGCTGAGGGGATTTCCACTCAGTCACAACATTTATAATAGTGGGAATCTCCTCCATTTGTTTTGGCTGATGATCTAGGACCTTTCTTGACAGCCATCAGCCACTTTCTGCTGTGAGGCATGAGATATCAAGACATGGCCACTTTTTCTGTCAACCATGGTTTTGTTTTTCCCTCTCTAACATGCATTTGACAAGCTTGCTTTGGTATCATCCATGACTCACAGCCTGGCTTCCAAGCTTTTGACATTCTCTGGCCAGAATGTCATCTTCCCATAGCAGAAATTCTTCTCTCCTCACATCACTGTCCATTTGGTATTGAGAGTTAGCCTGTACAGCTCAGATGAAAAGCTTTCCTGCACTTAACTTGTAGGAGTCTGAAGACAGAGTACTCCAGTGGCTTAGCCTGTTAAGGCTACCTCTGTTGGGCCAAGTGGGTTGTCAGTGTTCAAGATTTGTTTTATTTTGTGCTTTTTCTAGAAAGGTGCGAAGAAAGGACTTTGTGAACTTACATACTAACAAAGATGTTCAGTATCTCCATTCTGTGAATAAAGAATCATTGACAGCAGCATGATTTCACATCAGCTTCAGCTGGTTGCCTGTGGGTCCTGGCAACTCTTTCTTCTGGCATCCACTGTACAGCCCTGCTTCTCCTCTCTTTTGTGTTCATAAAATAGCTCTTGTGACTGTGGTGAGGGACCTAATCTGCCTGAACTCTAACTGGAATGGAAAAAAAAAATCCAAAATAATTTATTTCTTCTTACTTTGCCAGACCTTTTCATTATAGAGGAACATAAACTTTACTGCTGGCACAGGAGAGAGATGGGGAGGTAAGGATAGATACAGGACTTCAGAGTCTTGGCTGAGATACACTTAAAATTCTGTGAAATCTTACTCAAAACTCTCAGCATGTCCCAAGCCCTGAGTGCCAGGCTTTCTCTGAGCCTATGGTCTTAACTATTACTGCTGCTGCTTTCTGCTGCTTCTTTATCTCTAGAATGAAGCCTGTCATTCATTTTGTGACTATTTTATTATTATCCAGTTTAAAGGAAAACCCTAAGAGCTATGATTGTGTCCTTGTCAGGACTCGGTATGTATAACAGTGCTGTGGACTGTAGCCTTCTCTTGTTTTTATCAATCATACACATATCTGCATACAAAGGGACAGGATTACTTCTGAGTATGAAATATTGAGTGAAAGGTGCTGAGCAGATCTGTGGGGTTTGCAGTGGCTAGGGATCAAAGCTGTACTTGCAAACAGTCCTTAATGGAATGATGACAGTATCCTTCCCATTGAAAATAAGGCTGCAAATAATATAAAACAGATTTATTCTAAACACCTAGATAGGGAGGAAAAGACAGAGAAAAGTAGAATGCCTTATTTTTGAGTCACTGTATCCAGTCTCAGAGCCAGCAGTCTATATTCTTCTGCTCCTTGGTTTGGTTTGGTTTGTTCTTGGGAGCATGAGTGACAGTGTAGAGGGAGAAGATGGTGGCTCAACAGATACAGAATATATGGTCCAGGGGCTTAGTGCTGAGTGTCAAAATTATTATTTCTTATATGCTTGTTTCTGCACTGACACAGCAGATGTGGCTGGGCTGCACAATTAAATTTAGCCTTTTCCCTCTGAAGTCTGACGAGTGTCTCCATCTCTGTGTTGTCCACACAATCCAGGCCCATGGAAAGCATACTGAGGTACAGAGCACTCTGAGTCTGTGCTCCACAGCAGCACATAAGTTAGAGTGCTGGAGGAAATGTCTGGCTGGTCATATGAATACTTTGCAAAACTTTAAATGCAGGAGCAGCAGCATGACCTGAATACAGCCGTGCCCATAAACTGCACTTTTTTCTTACAAATGGGGTGAAGCTCTTCTCCCTGTTGAGTATTTGACCCAGTCCTAGATGTTAGAGTAACCTCCTACACAGCAAGCCCAGTTGTGATTTGTAGTGCTGTTTTATTTTCAGGACTGGTGGGAGGTTAGTACCATCAAAGGGAAGGTGTCATTGGATAGGAGTTGTAGGGGTTTTAACAGCGTAATGTCAGTACTGGCTGGTGCTGCAGCCTGCATCTGATTGAGCCAGCAGAAAACTAGGCTTATTTAATTTCCTTGCCAAGCTTGCAGCTGTACCATGTTAACCTTGATATAACCCACAGAGCCCTGTCAGGGCACTGCAGCTGTAGTGATTAGCCTCCTTTTGCACATTCTGGGTATTAACCATATGTCCTGAGTTCAGCAGTAGCAGTCTTTTTTTCTTCTTCATAGTAGCCAGTGCAGTGCTGTGTTTTTGACTTTTGGCCTGGGAACAACACTGATAACACTGATGTTTTTAGTTACTACTCAAACGTTTACTCTGACCAAGGACTTTCTGAGTCTCATGCTCTGTCAGGGAGGAGGGGAGGCCGGGAGGAAGCAGAGAAAGGACCTCTGACCCAAACTGACCAAAGAGCTGTTCCATACCACAGCAAGTCATGCCCAGGATGTAAAAACTGGGGGCAGGGACCCGGAAGAGTTAGTTCACAGCTCGGTCAGGCTGGGTATTGGTCAGCAGGTGGCAAGCGGTTGTATTCTCTTCCCTTGTTGTTTCCCTTATCATTACTATTATTGGTGGCAGCAGCAATGGTTTGTGTTATACCTTAGTTACTGGACTGTTCTTATCTCAGCCCGTGCGAGTTACATTTTCGATTCTCCTCCCCATCCCTCTGGGAGCAGGGGGAGGAAGGGAGGGGAAGGAACTAAGGAACTGTGTGGCTGATTTATGGCTGGGCTTAAACCACGACACCATATCAGTGTATACTTGCAAGACCGACTTCTGTGCAGCTGAAGTGATCTCAGCATGGGAGACTTGTTCATCTAAACCTTTGTCCTCTTGTCCATTGACACCAAGCAAGGCTGCTTCTAGCACAGAAGCTTTCCCCAAAACTGGTAGGAGAGTTATTTCTCCACTGAATACTTTCTTGCCTACCTGCTTGTTGATTTAAGGCATTCCTTTGTGTCATATAATCAGAATGGTTTGTGTTGGAAGAGACCTGAAAGCTCATCCAGTTCCAGCTCCCTGCCACAGACAGGGACACATTCCACTAGACTGGGTTGCTCAAAGCCACATCCAAACTGACCTTGAACAATGCCCCTTCAGTGTCACCACTGAACTGTTTTACAGCAGCTTTTGGGGTGGGGAGCCATGTGAGTTTTTCTGCAGCTGTTTTGAGCATGTCTGGCTGTTGAAACCGGTATGACTGTGTTCTAGTAAATGCCTCAGTTTCTGTTCATCAGTTCCTGAGATGCTGCAGCTCGGGGGTTAGTTATCATGAGACAGTAGGTTTCACTTTCGGGTTCTTGGATTTGCTGCATTTCTTGCATTTGTTGCATTTCCCTGATGCAGGGAGGGGTAGGGTACTCGTTTAAATAGAGCTTATCTGCTCAAGTTTTAAAACAGAAATAGTAATCTAAAATCATTCTGGTTTGTTCAAATAAATAAAAACTTGCTTTCATGAAATAAAAAGATGGACCTCTCCTGATGTCAACATGCACATTTTATTATTTTTCTTTTTTAAAGACGGTCATTTAAAAGCATCTACTGCTGTGACATTTTGCACTTGACTGACAATTTAAGCTAACTTTTGTAGCCTTTTAACAGTGCGAAACCTCTGAGCAAGCCTTGCTTTGTCCCTGGGCCGTCTGCCTTTCTCCTCACTGCTCATAGGTACAACCTGATTCATTCTCTTTGAGTGAGTAGATGGGAGTACTGATACCTTTGTAATTGTGGGAGAAAGCAGATGGAGAAAACGGGTAAAAGCAGAGACAACTTCATTAAGAGAGAACAGTAGATAAGCGGGATAAATAATGAAGTAAAAGTGACCAGGTAGGATAAGGGGCAGAGGCTTACTTGAATAGGGACAACCTTGTTCTGGAAAATGGCTGATGAAGAATGGATCACAGGAGACCAAACGCTCCGGAGAAATATATCCACTGGTGCTTAACTATAAACATTCTACCTCTGCCACACTGATGGCATTAGCCATAATTCAGTGCTCTGTTGTAATCCCACCCTTAGAATCAGACCCAAAGCCAGCATGCTGTCTCAAGAGCTGCTCAGCTCACTACACAGTATTTAAAACCTGCAGAAGTAAAGCCAAAAGTGATCTCTGGAGTTAGGAACATTTTCAGGGCAGAACGATTGTTGAGCAGAATTGCACATTCACGATCATAGTTTTGAATTTGGGAACCTTAATTCTGCCATAATCTCACTCCATAAAACTGTATTTCTTGCTCTATATGCTGGTTTTTAAAAATGTCTTATAAGAATGGAAACATCATCCTGTGAAAGACAGACATGAACATAATTCATGTAAGGCTTACTGATTGTACAAGCTAAGAAGGAGCAAATATGCCTAATACATGCAGAGGGGAAGAAAGATACTGTTGCTACCCATCCCCATGCTTTAGTTTGACTTAATTATAAAGTTCTTTGGAACAAGATGAAATAAATATCTGTGTAACGTAGTTGTAGCTGAAGAACAGCAAGCAAGTAGCTAGAGAACTTAACCTTATGCTGTAACATACCATCAACAGCAAGCAGGAAAGGCAATTGTGAATTTGCTTTGTATTCTGTTTTTTCCTCTCCATAAATTCTTTGTAAATCAATCCCTGGTAAAGAGAGGAACTACAAAATAAATCAGTCTTTTTAAACTGTACAATGCTTCTGGCAGTGGTGCATCAGTATTTATGCAGGAATTATTTTACCAGAAGTAGAGATGGGGGAGGGAGGGATACATGCCATATTACTCCCTCACAGAAAAGAAAAATCAATACATTCTCATAAATAATATACAAAATTCTCAGCAAGATCTAAATTCAATACACTTAAGATGTCACCAGGGTTCTAGGCCTGACTGGCCAAACAGCTGGCTGGAGAAAGGCTTCATTCAGTTCAATTGCTGGCAAAAGCTGGGTGGACATGATCACCCTCACTATCCATTGCAGTCTCAGGAGAGAGAACAGTTTATCTCTCTGGACAGCTGAACAATCAATCAGTGGCTGCTATAGAACTTGTGGGGAGGGCAGAGGGTTTGCTCCTGCCTGCTTGCTCTAGGAGATTAAGCAAAACAGCCAGGTGGGTGGATTCTAATGGGAGGTTTTCTACCTTCAACTGAAAGAATGACAGACTTGCATAAACACAGAAATTGCCCAGTTTAATTCTAGAGTTAATGTGCACTGGTTTAACAGTTGAAGAAGTTTAATCGGCCAAAAGTTCAAATTAAAAATTACAGCAGACCTTGTTTACTGGGATTGGGAGGTTTTAACCTTCAAATCCAATATTAATTGTGCCATTCACTACCTGCCTTGTCACTTTTCTGCTGTATTTGCAGAACAAGATGACTAAGCTATAGGTTGTTATGAAAAGGCCATATACAGTGCCAATATATTTAGGTTTTTTCTGGATAACTGGCTAAATCAAGACGAGTACATTCAAAATGGCAAAATCTTGGCTTTTTGCCTCTCTTGGGCTTCAGTGCCTTTATCAGAAATTTTATTGATCGTTCTATAGCCTTGTTTCTGATGTTTGCTTTTAATCAATGTCTTATAATGTTGTAAAAACATAGGAATTTAAATACAGCAGCATAAGCAAAGTCAGTAGATCCTAGGTTGTCTACCAAGCGTAGTTAATGTTTCTGTAGATTCTCAGCCTGATTGCCTGTGATGGCAAACTAGGAGCACATAGGCTACTTAAATGGGTATGTTTAGGTGTTCCTCAGGTTTACAATTACTGAAGTAAGCCTGTTGCTATCACTGCTAGTCCATTTGTGGTTAATCTATTGTTTATCAACATAAATTGTAATACAGCAAGATAAAGTAATAGATCCTTAATATTCCAGGGCTAATTAAGAAAGAGGCAGGGCACTCTGCCTCTTGGATAGTAAGCTACATCTCCCTGTGAATTTATCCTTCATTTCTGAGCTCTGCGTCAACTCTTACGTAAACTGCTACATTGATGTACTTTTAGCTCTCTCCCTGTCTCAGCATGTAGTGGCCCAGCCTCCTACTACTGTCATGTACATGTGTGCACGCACATACATATGTATGCCAAGAAAGCCACCCAAACACACCCTCAGAGCACTCTCCACCATCTTCACCTACCTTTATTTAGCTTGCTCACAGGTCAGGGAGCAGTATGTCCTATGGCTGGTTAAAAGCTAAGTAGATGCTGGCTGTTGCCTTCCATATATGAGGTGGGCCATTGCAAACAGATCTAAGTTGAGCTATTTTTGCTTTTTCTGTTGGTACTAGGTAGAGAAGAATAGTTTCCCCTCTCTTCACAACTGCAGGTGTTCAAAGGAATGGAGGCAGCAGGTAACTCAGGTGTTTCAGGCTTTGTAGCAAGCTGGAATTAACCAACACGTTGAAGCCTTTGTGGCAGGAATAGGAAGCAAAAGAGACAGTGCAATAACATGAATTTTATTTTCTTCAAAAATCAAGACCATAGACCAATATGATTTGGCAAAATACTGCTGTGTGTGTAAGCAGCTGCCTAATTTAAAGCGAAGGAGCAGTTCCACTGAAATTTCCTGGCTGTCCTATGGAACTGGAATTCTACTATAATGGATTTCTCCTCCAGCTATTTCTCTATCCTAGTCATTCCTTCTGTAGTAAGCTAGCACTTCCTCCTCCTTCTCCCCCCAAAAAAGAGGGAAATAAACCCTCCATTATAATTTTCTAGAAATGACTGTGTTGCAGGTGATTTTAATACCATGTGTCCTTTTTTTAGAAATTAAAACCTCTCCCTTATCTCCAGGCTTCCAGATCTTTGAATAATGGACTTTTTTGCCCTGTACTAGAAACTTGTTTTCAAGCTATTCAAACAGTGTTTGGCAAATATTTCTCTGTAGGCAGTCACTGATTAAAGACCAAAGTTGCTTTTCCCCTGAGTTTTTTGTCTCCATTGCTTTTTGTCTATAAATAACAGATATAGCTAGAAAGGGAAACTTTTTTTGAGAGGAGCTGTTGTCATCCGGCAGCTTCCCAGGAAGGCCCTATTGGCTATAAGTCAGTGCTGAGCTTCCCGAAGAAAAAGTTAATGTTAGTTTAAAAAAAAAAAATTAAACACACACACACACCCAACTAAACAACCCAAAACCTTGTGTTTGCTGTTTAAAGGGGAAGGAACAAAGAAAGTTTTATTGTCTTGTATGGGCAGGCGTGGACAGACTTTAATGCTGCAGCTGAAAGCACTTTTCAATCCCTTTTGTTACTTATGTAGAGCTGGGGATGATACTGTCAGATAGACAACGGCCATGCAAATGGGCAGCCAAAGCACAAAGAACAGTTCTAAGGTTTTTGCCTGTGTTGTGCTGGGAGCAGAAACTTCATGGAATCCCTGACTGGTTTGGATTGGAGGAGACCCTAAAGCTCACTAAATTCCAGCCCTGTGCTTACAGGCAGGGGCACCTTCCACTAGAGCAGGTTGCTCCAGGCCCTGTCCCACCCAGCCTTGAACATTGCCAGGGATGGGGCAGCCACAGTTTCTCTGGGCAACCTGTGCCAGCGCCTCACCACCCTCACAGGGAAGAGTTTATTCCTTATACCTAATTTAAATCTCCCCTCTTTCAGTTTAAAGCCATTCCCCCTAGTCAAATTTACTCTGTGCATCTGCATGAGTCTGTCTGTCCTTTGATCCTGTGCTTCAGCTGCAGTGCTGCAGTTAGAATGAGAATCCCAGCAGACCAAAAAGTCATGATGCTTACCTGTAGCTACAGATTATGTCATTTGTGTTACTGTCACTGCCTTTGTGCTCAAAAATAATACAGCAGAAAATTTACGAGCCTATATGCAGACCACAAAATACAAATTAGTATTGATGTAATAGTTGAAAACAGCAGGTCAGCTTACTGCCAGTAGTCACTTTTACTTGCCCATGCCTAACGACTGAAGTTGCACAATAATCTCTTCTGGCCAGCTAGGCATCCAAAACACACTACTTTTCTCACATCTTGTCCTGTTGTTTTCTTAGTTGCATGCATGCTGTTTTTCTGAAATGGCCTGACTGGGTTAGTATTACTTCATCATGTACTAGGATCATAACAATAGCAGTTTTAAAGATTCTTGAATTCAGAAGCTCCTAATAAGAGTGGAATGGTCACAATGGCTTTGTGAAAATGGCCTCCTTACACCTTAGAATGTTAAAAAATGAAGTACCAAAGTTAATTACTTCTTAGCTGGATTTTACTGGTTTTCCTCTTCTCTGCCTAGATAATATAATGCAGTGGTCTTAGCACTCAAAGCAGCCATAGAAGTTGATTCCTTCCCTGGCCTTTTTTTATTACATAGAAGCTTACCTTGGATTTTCAATTAGATATGTGAATGCTCCATCCCTGGTGGTGTTCAAGACCAGGTCGGAAAGAGTGGCATGGTTTAGTGTGAGGTGTCCCTGCCCATGGCAGAGGGGTTGGAACTAGATGTTCTTAGGGTCCTTTCCAACCCTAACTATTCTATGATTCTATATTACTATAGATATAATAAGATTATGTTTTGATTTTTTTTTCAATATAAATATGGAGTGAGGAAATCACACAAACCTACTCTCCATTTTAGACAGTTTCCTAGACTGAAAATAACTCTCTTTTTGTAGTTTGGACATAGCCAAGAGCTCATGGTAAACTTAGATAATTGTTTCTGTGCTCTAGGAAAGAAAAGAAAATTGAAAAAAGCAACAGACTTGGAATCATACAGTAAACATTATGTTGATGGTAAGGCTGTAATTAGATTTGGGCATAGTCAAATAGTAATCCTTGTTTGAACTTGAACTCTTTGTTAACTGCTCCATATTAAAATTTAGAATTCTGAAGCACAAGTAAGTTAACAGTAAGTATTTGCATTAAAATCAATCTCCATATCCATATGATGATTTATGCCCCAGTACCTTCAAACTCTTAATGAGTTCTGTAGAGCTCATCTCTAGTTCACCTTTCCGTACATCTTGTCCTTAATATGAAGGCAGCCTTACACCAACTGCAGATGTTTCCATGCTGTCGAGAAACCAAGTGCTGTGAAGGTTTTCTGATTGCAATAGATTTCTGATTATATCTAACTAGATTCAACACATAAAAGCTGTTACTAGGGAACAAGGAGGCCATAGAATCTGTACAACAGAAGGGCTTGTATGAGTGGTTATTTAGAATCAACTAGAGGGTGATGATGGCTCGCAAGAGCCATATGAGCTGCCACGTCTTTTCTCCCATGTATGTAATCTTGTCACTGTACCAAAGCCATTCGCACTCTGATGCCCACATCTTGAATGCAGCACTAAGATATTTCCTGTGTTCTGTTATACCATATATTCCCAAGACACTTCTAGTTTGCACCAGGGTAAGGAGAGGAGGATCGGAACCTAGATGAGATGGAAGAAGGAAATAATAGTCTGAGATGAGAAGTGTCTGGAGAAGGGTAGGCTCATCCTCATATCCAGAAGGTAAACAATTTTGAGAGGGTGCCTTGGGCTGCCAATTGGTGTTTGAGCTAGTGGTTTCCTTTACTAGTGAAATTGAAGGGGACTAAGTCTTGACGGGTATCTGGTGTGAAGGAATGTGTGTGGATTAGCCTTAACAGTAAGGAATATATTCAGGAGAGACTTTGTTAAGGTAAAAATACAGAATCTTTCATGATTTCAAAATTAAATCACTGCTGCTTCCTCCTTCCTGATTAATATCACCAAAATTCCCTAGGAAATGTTTCCCGAAGAGGGACTTTACCTGCATGCTGTTTCTGCTAATTGTTTTCATTCTGTGAAATGAGCAGGTTATTACTTGCTCAAATGAAGCATTTGGAAACTCTGAAGTAGTAGTATCTAATTCATCAGAAAGTGAAATTTGCTTTTCTTAATTGCTGTTAGGAATAAAATGTAACTGTACAGGCTTTTAACCAAATCCTCAGTCCATGATAAGCAAATATGGCAAAGCCAGGGAAGAGTTGGCAGTTTAGACAGTCTTTTCCTGGAATGATAAGGCAATAGATTTCTTTGTTAAAGCTGGTACAAGTCAGGGTTTGGTAAGGGTGCATGATGCTGCAAGGTCAATGCTGAGACATGCAATTGCATTTTAGGAATATAAGACCCTGGCTGTTAAATGGAAATCATAAACTAGGACCAACACTTGGTTATAATAAGGAAAAGGATAAAAATAAGCCACATTTTCTATAACTTCTGAGGAAGTCACTAAAATGAAGCCTGTAAGGGAGAAAGTTTCCTTTGTGTAAAGTGGAGCCAAGACAGGAGCATTCCTTTCAATGCTACTGCAATCCCTGGCTAGAGAGAAAGACTTTACCTACTCACTTCTGAGGCTGAGCTCAATGTAAGCATTGTGACTGGGGAAGGAGAAATAATCCTGTTCTTCACAAACGAAAGTACTCTGTGTATACTACAGTCACCCTCAGGATCCTTCTGGCTCTGATAAGCTTCTGTGGCTGTTGAGGGATGAACCTTCCTCCCAGTGTGTGAGCACTCCCTGGGCTCCAGCTGCCCCTTAGAGGCCACACAGATGCTCATGAGCTCTAACTGCATTTGCAGATGTAATTTGGAGGTGGGGAGATGTTGTGGTTTAAGCCCAGCCATAAATCAGCCACACAGTTCCTTAGTTCCTTCCCCTCCCTTCCTCCCCCTGCTCCCGGAGGGATGGGGAGGAGAATCGAAAATGTAACTCGCACGGGCTGAGATAAGAACAGTCCAGTAACTAAGGTATAACACAAACCATTGCTGCTGCCACCAATAATAGTAATGATAAGGGAAACAACAAGGGAAGAGAATACAACCGCTCACCACCGCCAACCAATACCCAGCCTGACCGAGCAGTGATCTGAACCTTCTGGGTCCCTGCCCCCAGTTTTTACATCCTGGGCATGACATGCTGTGGTATGGAATAGCTCTTTGGTCAGTTTGGGTCGGGGTCTTTCTCTGCTTCCTCCCGGCCTCCCCTCCTCCCTGACAGAGCATGAGACTCAAAAAGTCCTTGGTCAGAGTAAACGTTTGAGTAGTAACTAAAAACATCGGTGTTATCGGTGCTGTTCCCAGGCCAAAAGTCAAAAACACAGCACTGCACCAGCTACTGAGAAGGAGAAAAAACACTGCTACTGCTGAGACCAGGACAGGAGAAAAGGAGGGATTAATTTTGAGGCATGGGCTAATTTTCTTCTGTTTTGGGTTGTTTTGGGGTTTTTCTTATGTTTCTTTTGGATATTGGAAGTAAACCAGCAGAAACCACAGAGAGTAATGAGGAAATAATCACAAATAATCACAGAGAGCAAAAGAAACTGAAACTGTGCCAGAGAGACTGCTTGGAAAGTAGATTACACAAGTTCAGCCTCTATAAATATGAGATACGTGCATATCTCTCTTTTCAACAAAGCATTTTATCTAAAGCTAACTAGAGGGAAACTTCTGCAAGACAGAAGGCAGCAAGAAGCCAGAGGGGAGTAGGATTGGGCACAATGATCATGAGACCATTAAGCTCAGAAAGCTACTGAGAGGCTTTAGGAGGATATCCTGTAACTTCTCAAAGAAGACTTACCTGCCTCATCCAGCATACCACAGTCTAGCTGAGTTCTGCTGTGCAGCAAAACACCAATGAGCAAACAGTAACCAAATAATTAATTTAAATTTGAAGTACATCCTCAGACTAGTAGTTTGGGATAAATAATTAATAAGACTAGAGCAAGAGGCATGAGAACATCCCCTAGAGAAGATCTTGTAAAACTCTTTGTATGTTTCTGCAGTCTGTTAAGTAAGCTTGTTTTTCCCCATCATATAATGTGTAAAGTTTATATAGTGTCCTAAGAGCTGGATAGCTTTGGTTCAGGAAAGCACAGATTAGAAGGTTATCAGCCAAAACTGTTAAAAAGTTCCTTGATTTTCACCTAGGACAGTTCTACTCTTCTTAACATTCTTTCTTCAGTAGAAGAAAAGAATTCAGTACTGAAAAGAATTGACCTGCTTCTAGTAATCTCTTGAGTGCACACAAACTACTACGCAAAGTTAGAGGGCAGCTTGTTGCAGACTATCTTGTAAACTTGATACTCTGCACTGTGTGACCTGTTTCTCAGGAAGGAGCCTTTCAGTGTGGCAGCAGAGGTCTAGCTGCTTCTGTTAAAGTCCACTGAAAATATCCCACTTATCTTTGATTTCACGTATGCCGAACACTGTTACAGTACCTGAGGGAAGTCCTGTAAAACCAACAGGACTTACTTCCTCCTCACTTAGTGGGAGCTATTCTATGTTGTTAAAGAAATCAGTGCAAACTGTGTAGTTCCTGCTAAATTAAGGTTTACATGGTTTGAACTGATCTGTGCTGACCATAGTGTATCATCACACCACTGAACACTAGAGCCTGTGCTGATGTTTGGGTTCAGCACTCTCCACAGTACATAGTTCAAGCTAAGCTCATGAGGCTTGTTTCTCTACTGCTTGATGATCCCCGGACTGCTGTCTCTTATGCTATGGCTGGTCTATTAATTTCCCTTAAAACCAGCCAGTCTGTGGCCATAAGATTAAGTCTGTGGCCACTGGTTAAAAAACTAGGACACTGTCCAGGCCTTGTTAATAAAGCGGTGATCATGCAGCACTTGAATCAGAAAGCATCCCAAGGAGACAAGTAGATGTTACATCCCTAGCCAGCTGCTGCCTCACTTCTTCCTGCTGCTGTACATGCTGTAAGGGATCTCTCTATTCCCAAGGACCTTTTTTTTTTTTTTTTCGGAGATCTTTTCATGTTAAAGGTATTAGCAGCTGTATGAAATTCCCCTGGAAACTAGTACAGGCTTGTTACCCAAACATTTCTAGACATCTTTCAGATATATCCATTTGCATATTTTTGTCTTCTCAGCCTGGGCAGCACCCATAAGTTGATTTTAAAGATAATTAGAATTCTTGGCTCTCTAAACTTTCTCTGGGAGTAGAACAGTTTCCTGAGAAGTTTGATAGAAAGGTTGGCACCACAGGATATAAAACACTTTGTATGTGGTCTAATTATGGTGTGTGTCAGTGCTTCCATGCATCTACTCTGCTGGGATTGTATTTTATAGGCATTGCCATCCTGTTTAAATACTGCGCAGATAAGCTATTTACAGGTGCTTTTTCTTGGATTTAGCAGTGTTTTGTCATATTTATCTTTATACATAACAGAGAGCAAGGTATGCTACAAGGCAGCCTGCCATGAATGCTATAGAACAGAATAGAGAAGCAAAATGGGTGTGATACAACTCTTAAGATCCAGAGCTAAAATTCTGTACCAAGCAAGAACAGGGAGAGAAAAAGCCTGTGAAACCTGCGGAGGTTAAAGAAAAAAAAAAAAATCATTATAAGACAGCCAATAAGCTGTTTCTGAAAAACAACTCTATGGAACCACCTCCAGGATACAGGATGCTCAGCAATGTCAGATTGAAAGTAGGTGGCAGATGACTCACCAAAAGAAGTCCAAACCCTCATTGACTAGTACTTGAAAGAAATATGAACTATAACATACAAAAATATTTGGGCTCTATCATTGCTGGGAACATTTGTTATATAGCGGTTACCACAATGAGTTTATTCCTCACAGTCCATCTCTGATAAGAGAGGACTCTACCTATAGTAAGTCTGGAGGTGTATATCACTCTCAAGTACTTCCCATTAGATCCACCTTTACTGATTTTCTCAAAGTAACTTTTTTTGCCTCAGACAAGCTTTTGCATTCTTAACATCTTTCTTACTTCTTTACAGTTCCTCATATTATTGGAATGAGTTCTTGTATCTTGGGAAGAACAAATTTCATTGCAATTCAAGACATCTTTGTAACATCATAGTGTGTGCCAGATTCAGAGGTGCTGTGTCCTACCGACCCAAGAGACTTCAACCAGTAAGTATTTCTTGTTCCATATTGCACTGACAGTGGTGTGAAGCATGACTCACCAGGTTTTTTATGTCTGCTGAGTTCCTGCTGAATGCTGCCATCTTGTTGAATCAGTTGCTCTTCTGAATTCTGCTTTCATCTGCTTCCATTAGAATTCACACAACATGGGATTTTCTGGTTCTAAAACGGTCTGTTGCGATGAGAATTACAAAATCTGCCAGTCCCAGTCATGGGATTCACCCACA
Organism: Bolborhynchus lineola; assembly: GCA_025448015.1. Taxonomy (NCBI): domain Eukaryota; kingdom Metazoa; phylum Chordata; class Aves; order Psittaciformes; family Psittacidae; genus Bolborhynchus; species Bolborhynchus lineola. The sequence goes on along the minus strand of JAOEHX010066472.1, from coordinate 1,659 downwards.
GATCTTTCTGATCTTTGTCTTTTAGGATTAGGTTTGATGCTGTGCTACATAGAAAGGTGATTTTTATGGTTGACAAAGGAAATATATGTGTGTATGTATGTATATATATATATATAAAAAAAAAAAACAAACATGTTTACAGGTGAATGGGAAATTTGTTTCAGTTTCTATTACTTTGTGCTTTTGGATCCTGCCCTTGCCAGGAATTAAGTATTTAAATAATGAATTGAAAACAGAGTTCAAATTGCTAGTCTTTTGTTTATGGAATTCTTGTACATGAAAATTAGCTTTTTTAGTTCATAGAGATATAGTTCCACTACTTGGTTCCAGCTAAGACAGAAATTTGTTCAGCTTTGGTGGAATTTGAATGAAAGAATTCTTTACTTAAAATACACTCAGATGTGGCTGTTAGTTAGGCTTACAACTGTTGATAAGCAGAGTAGGCATAGGAATGTTTGCACTGTGTGATATTGTTGCTGCAGAATGGGAATTGTTACCACAGTTGGGGTTGGAAGGGACTTTTTGGAGTCACCTGCTCAAACAGGGCCATTTAGAGCTGGTTGCCCAAGGCCATGTCCAGACAGCTTTTGAGTCACCTCCAGGGATAAAGATTCCACCACCTCTCTGGGCAGCCTGCGCCAGTGCTGGGTCACCATTACAAGAAGGTGCTTCCCAAGATTCAGAGGGGACATCCTGTACTTCAGTTTGTGTCCATTGCCTGTGGGCCTGCCATTTGGCCACCCCTGAAAAGAGCCTGACTCTGTCAGCTTTGCACCCTCCCTTCAGGTGTTTGTATGCATCAATAGGATCCCCCTAAGCCTTCTCTTCTCCAGGCTGAACAGCTTTTCCTCATAGGAGACATTCTCCAGTTCCTTAATTATCTTTGCGGCCCTTCATTGGGGTCTCTCCAGCATGTGCATGTCTTTCTTGTACTGGAACTGGACACAGTGCTCCAGGAGTGTCCTCACAAGTGCTGAGCAGAGGTGAAGAATACCCTCACTTGACCTCCTGGCAGTGCTTTCTCTAACACAGCCCAGGATACCATTCATCTTCTTTGCCACAAGGGCACATTTCTGGCTCATGTTCAATTTGGTGTCCACAAGGACCCCCAGGGCCTTTTTGCAGAGCTGCTTTCCAGCTGGATGGCTCCAGCATATATTTTTGCATAGGGTTGTTCCTCTCCAGGTGCAGGACTTTGCACTTCTGTCCTTGAACTGCATGAGGTTCCTGTCAGCCAAATCCTCCAACCTGTCAAAATTCCTCTGATTGGCAGCAGAAAATATTTTATGGCTGTATCCTCAAACTGAGGAAACAGACTCAAATTGTTTAGAATCCTATGGAAATCAGAGAGCCCTTGATTTGCTTTCCTGTAGGATTTTTCTCCTCTTGGTGCAGCAGCAGAAGTGTTTTGTGTCCAGATTTTCTGCATTAGCAATCACTGCTGCATGTCAGTGCCTGCCACAGTGCCACCTGCACAGCCACAGCATACTCCTTCACCCTGGTCTCTTTATCTTCCACTTCCTTTTTCCCCACTGCTTGCTCATCACATCAGAGATCTTCAGTCTCAGTCAAATATTAAGAAGAAGGGGGCCTATAGGGATGCTGGGGAGGGACTCTTCATTAGGGACTGTAGTGAGAGGACAAGGAGTAACAGGTTCA
>JAOEHX010066469.1:0-28259 GCA_025448015.1 Bolborhynchus lineola | reverse complement strand
AAATAAAAAGAGAAAAGAAAAAGTATTACTTTAAGGCCAGGTTTTGCCACTCACAGTCATAGCAAGGAGTACTTTATAATTAATGTTCTGATAATGGTGATGTGAAAAGTAGCATTCAAGATGAAAGGGAAGGGGAAGCTAGGGAATCAGTCCTTAGTGAACAGGAAAATAGACAGACAACATCTAAAAGAATCAGGGATGATATTTGCACTGTTAATTCAACACCATAAGAATGAGATGTATTTTCACTAGTGTAAATAATCAAAGGTTAGGGAAAAAAAGAAAATAGAGCCTCTAAGGGATGGTTACAATAATCAGGCTAGTACTAAAAAGAGCCACATCCAGTATTAACCTTGGCATTTAGAAATAACAGGAAATGATTATGGAATCTGGCAGATGTTTCACAGAGAAAACATATCAAACACTGTAGGGATACTGAGATTGAGCAACAACAGGAATGTTTGAAGTCTGACATGAAGTGGTGATGTGACAAGTGAGAAAATCAGTTTAGAAAGATCAATTGGAAACCTCTTTGACAATTAAGGAAATGCCAAGTGTCATTGTGAAAGCTAATAGAGAACACAACAAATGTTAAGGAGTATGGAGAGCTGTGCATATCTGACCTGGAATGGCTACTTCATCTTTAATTGATAACCATACTTCAACAACTTGCTCCTCAGCCTCAGCTGCAGTGCAGCAAGGGATTTATAGAAGGGGATTCACAAAGTAGGAGGACACCCATCTGGCAATGACCAGCACAGCAAGTTCCCTGCTGCAAAGACCACACTGACAAGGCGGCTACATCCAATCCTGATTTTACTATGTGATTTGCACGCACCACACATTCCCAGCTCTGGACTGAGCTGTAGTATAGGAGAGCAATTGCTGAAATGACAGGCTTTTCTATATAAATAGATTATGGTTATATGTATATCTAAGGATGAACAACTTGTGTGCTTTACACATTGCCATCTACCTAATATTAATATAGACAGAGATTTATTTGTATCTCTACTGATACCCGGCACACATGGTTGTGTAGCCACAGGGACCTCTTGTAAACTGAGAGGCATGTTGACTGCTGCCTCTCAGAGTCTAACACCATCACACAGCAAGGGCCTGATGCTCTGAGTAGCAGCTTGTTCCTTTTGCAGCCTCATGCACTTTCGTGCACTTGGGATGTGGAAAATCATTTACTTTCAGAGCTAGTGTTTATTTCCATAGATTTTGATGATACTCAATGTCACTGGACAGTAATGACTGTGTTTCCCATCTGTCAAATAAGCAATGACACTGGAAAACATGCCAGTGAGTGGGAGCTGGAGATGTAACTCCAGAAGGGTACAAATAGTTGGGAACAAGATGCAAGAACTTGCAAAGTAATGGGAAGAACTGAAATCTTAAATTGACTTAAGAACATTGACTCTTCCTCTGTAAGGAGTCAGAAGTTCTGCACACCTAGTGAGCAGGACAGATCAAGCTTTGGGAAAATATAAGGAAGCTCAGATAATAGGTGACAGAAGTCACTGTCTGAGTGACCATTCCAGCCTGATCCCAGTAAATCTCTAGGAGCAAGTTTCTATTTGCAGATATCCAAGCCATCATCATGCAGAGACCAACATCAGCACAAAGTCTCAGCAGTCCAAGTTGACATGGGAACCAGCACTACGTTGTGAAGATGCTAGAGCCATGAGGGCTTTTTTCAGCTCCTGGCCTTGCGTCAAGGAGCAATCATGATGGGTATTGCTTGCATCTCTTTTCCAGTGGTTACTAATTCATTGAGTGAAATGGATTTTGCTGCATGAAATTGAATTCCACATACAAAATTTGTTTCAGGACAGACTTATCAAGCCCATGTCTGCCACAAGTTCACATGCTTTCAAATAGTTACTGATAAAAACAAGTATGTATCACAGTCTGAGTCCTTTAGAAAGCAATCAGCACTAGGCTACTTTTACTTTTGATTATTATTACCTTTTCTAAGTGCCATTTTGTCCACGATGGCACAATAATTTTCTTTAACCTTTCATTTTATGACAAGCAATCATGCACAACCAACATGAGGTAACTAGACCTTCCCAGTTCAAGTCAGCAGCTCAGCATCAGCCTGGATCAAGCTGTGTTGATGCTGATTATCTTTTCTTGCAATGACTATATAGTATTTTCATACCACTTCCAATCATCACTGGAATGAGAAGGACAGTGCAGCAGTGCAGCAGGTGAAGTATTTACCTATTGAGAGCACAAGACACTGGAGAAATTTTAGCTGAATGATTTTCATTCTTACAGAGAATATTGCCTCTACACAGGTTGAGGGAAGGAATCTGTCATGAGTAGAAATGAAGAAAAGTACCAAGATCAGTCTGAAGAAGATGTCCTTGTGCGGTAATTGCTACCTTACACAGAAAGAAGCAGAAAATGCCCAATGGTATAAACTTTAATGTAAAGTTCATTGATAACCCAAATTCCAGCACTGTGAGGAGTACTTTTCAATTCATAATCAAGCATGCTTTTTCTTTCCTTGTGTGTTTTTAGATAAGGCCACAGGTTTAAGTTACTGGAAGGGATGTAAACAGAAAGTAGATAAGCAGCCTTTGATGCCATTTGGAATGAATATAAACTTGTCTTCTGGCATCAGTGTGGTGGAGATTTCCATATCTCCATATGGTTTCTCTCCTGGCTGGAGCCTCTAGAACAGATGCGCAACACATGGGAAAGAGAGAAAATTATACTTAGATAATAAAGCTGGAAAGTAAAGGAGAGAATTTCAGAAATCACTAAAGTGAGTATCTCCCAAAATACACTCTTTGGGTTATTTCTTCTTCCAAAAAGAGAAAGGAAAAAAAACCCAAGCTGCCAACCCCCCATGTAGTTTATGAAAATGGTTTATTTTATGAAGAGACCTCTACTGCCAAAGTCCTGCTGCTCTGCAGAAATGTATCCATGGAGAAAAGGCTGAGTACCGTTTATGCTTTTGTTTTTTCTTGACTCAGAATGGATGGAACACAGATTCTGTTTTCCATTCAAAATACATTAAATCTTCATTTAGGGATACTATTGAACGGTCATGAGAAGGACAGCTTCTCAGGGAATATTACTTCTTCACTGCCCTCTGACAACAAGCCTGGATTTGACAAGTGCACTTGATGGCAAAAATAGAGTTTCCAGCTAATAATAAGCTCCAGTAAATACAGCAACTGTGACCTTCCAAAGCTACATCAGCTGCATATCTCTTCAGCTGTGCTCAGACTGGGCAATATTTTGACTGACTGTGCAGTGAACCATGCCTTTCAAAAGCATCTGTGGATTTTAAGTGATCCCTAAGCAATTTAGAAATGCAAAGCTAATTGAAATTATGAAAGTACTTCTATTCACACTTAATGGTAGCTGCTTCACTACTCCTGTTAGCTGCTGAGTTCCACCTCAGCCAGAGATATTAGTGGGGAGTCTGTGATGCTATGCAATCCAGCATCCAGCTTGGTTAGGCTTTCCTCATTACCCTGCTATAAGAACACTTGATGGGACACCTGGAGGGCAAAAGCCTGATGGTAGTTTCAAGTCCTAGAAGGTCCTAAATAATGGGTAAACTGCAGGCTGCTGCAGTCTGCAAAAATATCTAAATTGCAATAGCCTGAAAGAAAAAGCTTGCAGCACTACCAATTAATTTTCATTAGGCTTTGCTGTGATGCAAAAGTGGTCCCAGCAAACTAAGATCTGTTACTTCTCTCCAAAGTCTCTACAGACAAATAGAAAATTTGAGGGAGGGGGAAGGAGGTGGTGATGCCCAATTTAAAGATAAATTATCAAGGGTTTAGTAAAATATGGGTTAACGCAATTGCTGGCTTCCTAATTCTAGAGACCTGGATTCAAATTATGTTGCAAATAAAGCAACTCTGGTAATTTTAGTTTGGTCCCTATTGGACATCTGCATTTCATAAAGCCATATCACTTAATTAGGCAGTGGTGAGGAGACATACAGATCTGGAACAGAAAGGAGAATCTTCGAGGTCATGACAGAGGTACTACTGTGGTAATATACATGCTGGAGACGCAAGTGCCCAAATTACACCAATTCTCTGAGACCATCCCCCACACCTTCCAGTATGAACTGTCAAAAGGTAACCCAACAGGGTTATGACATAATGCCATTTTGTGGAAGTGGATAAGTAATGCATAGCAAGTTATTAGTTCACTGAATTTAGCTCCCTTTTTGCCTCTTCTCTGCCTCCTCCTCATTGTTTACTGTTGCAGAACACCTAGTAAATGATGTCTGCGATTTTAACCTTACCACTCTTTGACAATTATAGATGAAAAGTAGTGTGAAATGGGTTGCTTATTAATATTCAAAATGCATCTGACTGGTCAGGCATGTTCTGACGTATTTGTTAACCTCCTTGGACAGAAAGGTGAAGAAGTACTTCTGTGAATTTGCAACCTTAAAATTCAGTTGGTAAATGCATACACATTTTGCTGGCATTTCTAAAGTATCTGAGGTCCTCGCAGACTTTCTCCTCCTTTTCTCCCTCACCCTCCCAAGAAAAAGTGTAGGGTTTTTTTATTCTTTGCTTACACAAAGGTAAATGGAAAGGTCAAAGCCCTTCAACTACATCAAATAAAAATGTCTGAGGAGTAAATAAGGTTTAAATTCACATCTACTGCAGCCCAAGATTATAACTCAGTCAGATTATGTTTTACAGAGAATTGTGAAGAGTTGCTTTCTGAAAAGCTTCTGCTAGTAAAATCTGAAGCTTAGAATTTTCATACAGAAAAATAAATAATTGTAAAAATTATACAACTGAGGAGAAATAATAATACAATTTATAATTATATATATATGATAATACAACTGAGGAGAAAATAGCAACAATCACATTTCAGTCAATTTTCATTATGCATACAGGACAGCAGTAAGGAAATGAACTTACCTGCATCAGATGCTCTTACGAATACCTTTTAAAGGCCTGTATTTTGAGCTCAGTTCAACTTACAACTGAAGGATATCTAGAGATCACAAGGAACTCCAGAGAGAGGCTGAGAATCTTAAATCTGATTAAATCACAATCCCTTTCTATACGAGACACTGTTCAGATGTTTTGTATATATTTTTACCTCTTCTAGAGCTATGTCTGAAGTTCTGAGTGGACATGAGAAGGACAAGACTAAGAGTTAGGTAAAGCTCAATGACGTAAGTTAAGTGAAAATTTTAGCTTAGGACTTCCCTACCTCAGAAATTGGATCCAAATTCCTGAAGATGTCTTGTCTTGGGCTGTTTCATTTAGAAAATTATTTTTATTTCGATGTTACTATGATTAAAACCATAAATGTATGTGAGACAGAATTACATTCTATTCTGGTTTGCAGTTCAGTCTTTCTACATAAGCAGAATTGCTAAGGTATTCACTTTGGTTCATTCCTCACCACAGTCCAATCTTGACTTTTACCTTCTATGTTGCATTCTTTCTGCTTTCTTCCTAAAACTCCATCTACAGACAAGAGTGCAAAAAAGATGAGACGAGGGTGTTGACAAATTCAGAAGATGATAGTAGCATATTTGAAACTGTGCATTAGACCTTATCAAATAAAAATATTGCACACAACACTAGCAAGCTTTACTAGTAAAAAAGTAATGATCTCCTTCTCCCACCCTGTTCTGTGTGTACAAATTGCATAGCAGTTTCCTTTGGAACTGACTCTGGAAGGAGGAAGACTTTTCCAGTGAAGTGTCTGAACAGAATTTTAAAGGTCCAAAGGTTTCAACTTCTGCACTATTTTTGACTGACAGTACTTGGACTGCTGTACAGTAAACTTTAAAGGAACTATTTTCTATGCCACTTAAAAGAATATATTTGGATTTGTATTGTTCAGAGAATCAGACTTCAGAGAGTTCTGCAAAGAAAAGTTAATTCCATTAACACTCATAATAAAATTCTCATTAATTACTGTTCTGCTCAGAAAGCATGAAACTATTACTCAACAACCAGAAAATACAGAGACTTCATGACAGCTCAAGCTCCAGCTGCTTTGGAAAACATGGTCTGGAACCTAGGATCTGGCTAAGGAGATTATATAATTCCATAAGAAACATTTCATTGGTGGCACTAGTAATCCCAAGCAGACTTCTACATTAACAAAGAGGCCCTGTATGGAGGCTGAGCTCCAGAGTCCAGTTAAACCTGTACACAGTTCCTTTACTGGTAGAAAGTACAATTTGGCTACCCAAGAAAAATCAGTCCTTCTATATCACTAGAGCATACCAGAAGACCTGCGATCATTCAAGGAGTTTCCTTTAAGAATATACGATTTTCATGGGCTTTCATGTAAATAAAAAAACAGTGCACTGGCAGTACCCTAAAAGAACAAAGATAAAATAAGAAGCCAGTGAAAGAATACATGCTTGCTTTCTATTTGCTCTTCTGCTACTCTTTTTAGCTTACCTCTTATGTTTTCAGGGAAATGTCTTACATAAATACGCAGCACAGATTTCTTAATAAACAATCACATCAGAACAGTATTTTACACCTTACAGGGAGGGGATTCTGACTATGATCATGATTGCTTTTTTATGTAATCTTGCATGAGGACTCTGGCCAGTAAAAATGAAATATAATAGCTGTACCCTGATACTTTGCTCTGCTACTGTAATAGTTCCTCAGTGAGGAGCTATTTCAGAGTAAACACTCTGGAAAAGTTACTCTGCTTTACTATGCCTCTTCACTCCCACAAGATGAACTTTAATTCTGAAATGCTCCTCCAGCCTGTGCCCACCAGAAAACTGTGTGGGATCATTGGTTTTCCATGCTCTCAGTCACTTTGGGTGGGAGAGACAGCAGAATAGAAGTTATGTCTGCATGTAAGCAAGTCAGAAAAATTGTTTGGTGGGAGAATGGAAGTGGAGGAAATTTTATATTTTAATATAAGTTTTTGGACCTTTTACATAGAGCAATATATGCTGGTTTTAAAAAGCCTAAAGCTTTACATTCACATTTATTCACAACTATTTAAATAAGACTTTTCTACACATTTTTGCTTTCCAAACAATTGCAAAAGTAGATACATAAAGCCCTATCTCCTATAAACAAGGTTTACTTTGGATTTGGGAATACTGTAGGACTTACAGCAGAAATCCAGATTGACTTATAGTCACAGAGTAGCAAGATCCCCAGAAGTATTTTGCATATAACTCTTGTTTAAAATGGAAAAGGTAGGTAAAGAGTTGCATTGAATCACATCACTTATCAGCAACTTTTTTTCTGAAAGACAGCTGAGCCAGCCCAGGAACAAACCCATCTTCATAAATGATCATCATATTTTAAGTACTGTTGTGTGCAGTTGCTAATATGTTCTTCCAACTTTTCTACTCATAAAATGGTCAGATTGTGTGCTTCCTTGAATGGGAAGACTTTCGAAAAAGGAAATATCAATTTAGTTCAGATTTTTCATGGAGATCTCCACTTCCAGTGCACCAGTGCTGCCTGGAAACTCTAGGGGATAAATCCTTCTCATCATGAGTAAATGAGGGATATTTTGTTTAACATCTTTGAAGGGACACTTGCAAAACACACTGACAATCCTCAAGGGTTTTGGTTGGTTGGTTTCTTTGAGACTGGGGTTTTATTTGGTTTGGAGAGGAGGCAGGACACTTTTTTCTGCAGACTCAAGCTCTTAAGAAATCATTTTTTTTGTCTATTATTTTTACAATACTAAGCGTAGGACTATTACACCCTGCAACAGTACAGCCCTGTCTTAACCAGAGATTTGACAAGCAGCAGCCTTGAAAGATAGGCCCTAAATAAAGCAAAAATAGAAGCTGTAATGAGAACAAAAAATCTCAAATCCTCAAGGGATTCAGAGTCAATCAAAACTCAGTTTTGGAGTAGGAACAGCTTTAAATTTCTTTGCTCTCATTTGTACCTTAAACTAAGATTCTGTCCAAGAATAATCAGTATAAGATACTTCAGAAAATGTTTCTTTAATGGATGGATTGTCCTTTTCCTTCTTTTCTGTTTGGACAATTAAAATGAATGTTCTACTCAGTCTTGTTCACTGGTTTCAGGATTTAGGTTTTTCCATTCATAAAGATCATGTTTTTAAGCAAAAATGGTTAAAATATTTTTCTTAATTTTTGTTTCCAGAGAGACTTTTTCTGCCCCGTCTAGAAGAATTCTATGCATAATTCTGAAGTCTGTGCATAAAACTGTTATGGAACATAATTGAGAATTATTATGTCTAATTATAGCTTATTTATATGCTAAACTAGAACATGGCACAAAAAGGAAGTTCTACAAAAAGTGTGCAGAAGGCAGTAACTCTTGCCTATTTCAAGGTCTGTGTATCCAGCATTTGCCTAATCCACAGAGCCAAACTAGTCAACAATAATCTTAATTTCTTCATCTCACTCTTCCAGTATATATTAGTCACAATAAAATCTTTAATCCTTGATCTCAGCATCCTCCCATGGTATCTTTACTGCCTTCTATACTAGGAACAATGTGTTCTGACACAAGGTGTGAGCAGAGATTTCACAGCATAGGAATGACCCCGCTCTTCTGGTCCAGAATTTGAAAGGTGTGGGGTAGAGGAAACAGCAGGTTGTGGGAAGACAGAAAATGGCCTTACTGTTGAGTGCTCTAATACAGGATTCTGCTCTTGCCTCTGCCACAACCATCCTACGTTGCATCATTCTCCCAAAAGATATTTTTCTTACCTTGCCACACTAGGAGTCTCAACTGGAGATATCCTGTGAATAAAGATAGTGTTACTGTATGTATACAGGATGCTCACACAGGCATATGGAGGAGTCAGACCCTATGAGTTTCCATCTGTGTTCCCACTATTGAACAACAGTTGCGTCTCAGGCACACAACTTCCTACATGGGATAGTATTTGCTCTTCGCCTTGTTATCAGAATACCTCAAAACATCTAAAAACACATGGAATGCAGAGAAAACTGAGCTTTGAACAACTGAGTTCTGTTTGTCACTGAATTCACCAAAGTAATTGGGCAAGTTCTGTCAGTGCTGTGCACCCAAATGATTTATAGGTCCTTGGGAAATGAAAGCACAAGACTCAGTGACCAAAGGCTTTATTTTAACACAAGCATAACTTGGGGATGAATGAGATGGATGGGATGAATTTAATTCCTAAATTTCCTAACTCTTAAATGTTTGCCTTACAAAGTTAATAATTAATATAAGTCTCAATATTTTAATGTGCTTTTTGGGGTGTATTACATATTTTATTGAGTGATATGTCAGTATGACTAATTGATTAAGAACTTTTAATTTTCTTGCAACTTTTTTCTCTTTGCACTGTGCTGAAAATATAACAAAACACTCTAAAAGAAATTAATCTAAGTCATAAGTGATATAAAATAAAGAAGAAGAACAATAAAAATTATTCAAACTTTCTGGCAACTGAATTCATTTTGCAAAGAAATCCATTCAAGTTTGACAACAGTTAGATACCTTGCTAGTTGGATGTCTAGTCTAAACCCAAATGTTGGTCCTGAAAGCCCTATTACTTGTGTCTGACTTAGCACAGACCAGCTGCAAAGCTTTTCCTCCACTTTGCACATTCAACCAAGGCAGTTTATACTGTGCTCAAAATGGCTTCAAGGCACAAAGATACTACTCCTTCTAGCATACTCTTCACTTGTCAGTGCTGCATTGAGAGAAGAGAGAAGCTGACTTTCAGCCTGACTCTCCAATTGCTCTCTAATCCATTTCTGAAAAATGAATCAGATTTACAATGAATAAGTGAAAAAGCACAGACTTGCTTGGAGGCAGAGGAGATGCAACTGTACAGCCTGGGGTTAGAACCATCCTGTCCAGCTATCGGCTAAACCGGAGTGGAACAAAAGCCTCTCACATCAAACTGACAGTCTCAGCTGGAAAACAGCAGGTGACAGCACTACCTCCAGCAAGAAACTATTAAAGTTTATTCTCACTACTACTCTACAACACAGAGTAACCAACAGATATGCAGCACATAAATTTTCACATAGTGCAAGGTAGTTACAACATAACAACCAGGGTGGTCTTTGCTAAAGGTGGGAGCTTAGACTCAGTTATTAGCCTCATATGCTTATTGTTAAAGAAACTCAAATTTCTTATCTGGACTAAACTTGCCTGGGAAGGAAAATGGGAAGAAAATGGGATTTGATGGAGAGAAACAACATAAAGTGATATACAAAACAGACAGGTCAGTAGAAGCTTGGCTAGAGTCAGGGAGACATTTACCAAGACTGCAACAACTGGACCATCTCTACATTACTTCCATGCAATGATGTTACATCACTAACAGCTCCCCACTTGGCAGCAACAGTCAGCAAGAGCCAAATTGAATCCATGCTGTGTTTATTTTGGTATTCTTAAGAAAACAACCTTTCTTCTGATATTCAAAAAATGGCCATCTCTGAGAAATCCATTAGTGATTGAGGCCGAAGGATGATAAGTTTCTCACTGCTTGGTACATGTGACAAAAGTTTCACTTTCTTGGATAAAAACTTCATGAGTTCTGAAGACTGATGGAAAAGAAATCTTCTTAAACGACAGCCATAGGAGAGACTGCTTATCTTTCCCTTTTTGAGGTACAAACTGATTGTCAGATGTTATCTGAGTGTCTAGGTGGAATTTCTTCTGGTCTGAAGCATCACTGTTTCATTAAGAATCTAATATCCATTATGTGCAGTGCTAGAAAAAATTACTTCAATTCAAGCCACTTTGAAAAGCTTAAGTACTGTCTCAGTGACAAGATGACATGCACTGGTGAAAGTCTTACCAGCTCAGGTAAGGAATAAAGACAGGGTTTGATAGATCCCCTAAAGCTGCCTAATGGCTTAGCCTCAAAATTGGACCTTAGCACCTGGAGATCAACATAATTCCACCAAAAAAAAATAAAAGCTGAATAAAAAAATAAATCCAGAGCTGCATGCTGGGGAGAACTAAATAAGTAAATGATCACAACACAACAACAACCACCACCACAAGAAATTGTACAATGAAACCCACAAGAACACAAAATGGACGTGGTTTCAAGCTGCATCTCAAAATACTAAACTGAGTTACAAATAATTCACACAGATTTGTGAAGCCTCTGCTCAAATTCAGGTCGACATCAGTTCACTTCTGGTTTCGTGATTAAATCCTCTTGTTACTCCACAGTTTTAAAATTAAGTCAAAGGACTGGCCTGGCAATCTGAGACTACTGAAATTCAAGGTGTTGCCTTAACTACCTACTTCAAAATTGAGAAATTTCACTTTTAGTAGTCTTTTTTTTTTTTTTTTTTTGTTTCTAATTCTGGGCGAATAAAAAAAAATTATGGCTAAGATGTCATGCATATCTTCCTAGTTTTGAAGCACCACACCAGAACCAAAGCCTGTGCAAGCAAAGTACATATTTTCTAAGCTAAAGCAGTACACAATCTGACTGGAGTCCTCATCTGCTTTTCAGAGCATAGCCACAAATGCAGGATAAAATCCTATACTCCCATAGCAAACTCTATGTAAAAAATAAAAAGAACTCAATATGATCAGGGCACGTTGTTTGCCTTCTAAGCAGGCAGCCCCCATCTGTTTCCTGCCGGACAGGACCCCAACCTCTAAGTAATGCCAGAGCTTAGCTCCACTCAGTTGTGTCTGATTAACTTAATCCAGGAAGTCATTTCCAGATGGGACCCCAATTTAAATCCAAAAGCTATGCCACTGTTTGGCTCATCAGGGCTTCCACATCACATACAGCACACCCTAAGGGATGTCAGCTTCTGCCAGGCAATAAGTTACCAATATCATTATCAAGGCAGACAGAGCTGTTATTCAGAATTTACACAGTAGAACTGCAAGGTTGTACTATATATAAATAAATAAGAAGAAAAAAATAAAAAGAAATGAGATCCTGAACTTTGTGCCCCACCTTTCTTTATGAAATGTCCACACCTGAGAAGGTTCTCTCAGAGAGACTTTTGCTCATTTTGCTTCCACTATCTCTATGTATCAGAGTGATTTTTAACAGTTAACTGATCACCGGAGCAGACTAAAGAAAAAGGATCTGATGCACAAGAAACCCAGATTCCATGAAGTTCATGCTAGATAGTTTGTTCCTAGTAATATGCAACATTATGAGATTTAGATTATTTTTGCACTGAAGCTATTCCCAGCTGCCTCATTCAGACCTCCAGCCCACTGAGTGAACTGCAGCACTCTTCCATCATTCCTGAGCTACTTCCCAAAGATGTTTAATGGAAAAACAGGAGGCATTTTTTATGCAGCAGAACAAGCTTCCATCGGGTATTACTAAAATTCTTTCAGAACTATATTAAGATTTTTGTTCCTATGAAAGCGCTGAAAATATTGAAATCAATAGACATGAATATTCATGAAAGAAAAACAATAGAGACAGTCCAGATGCTAGAATTGTTGTTGTAGTGGAGGAACAGGAAAACAAAGTCTACATATTGAGTTATTTGCTCAGCACCCAAGGAAACAGCTCACCAAACAATAAGCTGAACTGTGGCCTGTGTGCTCAACAACGGACACTGATGTATATTGCTGTCTGAGATATATGGCTTTCAAAAATCAATTTTTTCTGCTTGATCACTGAATCCTAGTTTGCCAGAAAGACTGCAGAAGGCATGTTCTTGTTCAAGGTTGGGAGACAGAAGAGAAACTGTGATTGCAAATAGCTTCCACCTTTCTGCGTCCCCACTCACTCTCCCAACTGTCTGCACTCCTTGATCGCTCCCAAACTGTGATAGTCAAACTCACAACATGCCATCGAAAAAGCATTTAATACAGACCAGTCCATGCTGATTATATTGCAACAGAGGAGTATTCAATAACAGGATACTGAAAATGGTATTGACAAACGTGGACTGTTAGTGGCTAGTATCATTCACCATAGCTCATTTGGAATACCAAAGTTATTATCCCTTCTCTACCACAGATAATTCCTTTAAGAATATTATAGAACCAGTAATAGATTGTACAGAAATTAAGAAATGTTGTTTTACTAATATTACTGGTTGAAGAAATTTCTGTGACAGAACACCAATGAACACTATATTAAAAACCTATTTCCTAGATGACATTTTGAGAAAGAATAGACAGGCTGTGCAAGAAGAAATAATGGGGTTTTAAACTTTCACATGAGCACTTCAGAGCTGTACTCCTGCAGTATAGGTTTGAAAAAATATATACCCTTGATGTAGGACCCCAATTTTTAAAAATTTTAATTTAGGTGGAGGACTTATAAGGATTATGAACATGCAAGTGGTATGAGTAGTCCAATTACAGCAGCTAAAGTCTACCCGTTAAATAAGCAAACAAGCATCCTTGTGATTTCTCCTGCGCTGTAAGATACATTTGTCTTCCAAAAACATTTGAACTGTACCTCATTTAGTCCTTCAAGTCCCTCCTTAAACTGTATTTTTTCACAACAGCTACTAACAACTTGAAAAGATTAGGCTTTCAATGCTCTGACCCAAAGATTCTTTAGTGCTAACCAATACCATCTTGCTTTCATCTGTCCTCCATCTGCATGCCTGTTTTGGACTAGGACTGTAAGCAGATGTGCCATGCTCCACAATTAAAAATAACTAGCTGTTATGATACAAATAGAAATAGCATTATTACTGTTGTTAATAGTAACCATGCCATACTAGTTTCCCTTCTGTGGCAACCTTAGAAAAAGAATTTGTCTCTGTGTTTCAGAAACTACACAACCATTTTATAAGCATTCCCTCACAAGAGAAATGTGAATCATTGATATGCACATGGTGTATATGAATGCCAAATTTTTGCATTTGGATTCCTGATTCATCCAACAGATGAGAGAAAATTCTTGAAGTTAGACAAGTCCCAAGTGATTGCACGTGTGGATATTGAACAGCACAAGTTATTCCACCTACTTTGGCACTAAAAGTACTGAGCTGTTTTTCCTTCTGGACACCTGTTTGTTGTGATATAGCTACAGTTGTGCATTATTAGCAATACCACCTGTATTTTCACATAAATTAAGATTTTATAGTCCTTCTAATGATCAATAGTAATGGCAGCTTACACTCTCATATTTAATCCAACCTCTCATACTTTGAAATCCTTTAAAAATAAATTAAAACCTCACAGAAGGTATCTGAAATAACATGAATGACATAAGTCTGCAGGGAACCTTTTTTACAATAAAATACCATAACAGAAAACTGAAATGTAATACAGATGCCAAATCGTATGTTAAGTGCACATATATGTATTTTGCTATCCTTGCGTGGTACTACTCATTACAGCTTTGATAACAAGGAACACATAGACAGATCCTCTGAAGTTTTTAATCCCATACCATCTACTGATGTTCGCCTGTGATAGAACCAGATGCAAACTTCACTGAGCATCCTAGGAGCCTCCTTGCTGAGCATTCTGAGCTTTAGGCAGGGTGCATAGGGATTCCGAGATGAAAATTCAAGAATGGCTGTGTGGGGTGGGCTATATTTCACAGATGCCATGTGTATCTCCCAACCACCCTTCAACTGCTTTGGAATCATTCTCTGTAAAGCTCACAAGAACAGCACTCCTGTTGTGCAAACAAACAGTTTGTTTTCAGTTAATGATCCTCACCATCAAACACAAAGTGTAATGCAATTTCCTAATTTATTTCTTCCCCTTCCCCTCACTGTTTATTACTAGCAAATGTGATCTGCATTAAGTAGAGTGCAAGATGTGTGGCCCAACTACAGCATTTATGCATTTGTAGAGCACCCAGAAGTGTGTTTTAATCTTAATTTGGAACTGTCACTCAGTGACCACTTTTTTCAGCATTGTTTTCTTTGAAATTCACAAGCACATATTTTAAGCCATCAATAAAAATTATGATTAAGCACCAGAATGAGTTATAAGTGTATACAGGCAATGCCTCTGCTTCTGATCGACAGGTGTTTCCTGCATTCACAGGCTTTCTGTACCTCCTCACTACACTCAGAGTCTCTGAGAATATATTTTAAGTAACTGTACTTTAAATAAGTAAATTTTGTATTCTTAAAGGTATACTGACCCGACAGCTATCATGCACTTTCTGAAATTTACTTTTATGTTACTAACTGTACGTTAATTCCTTAACTAAAAATCAAAGCAGACAACACAAAAAAAAGTTAAGCTGTATTTAGTTGTAGTATTTCTTAAATTAGTCACTTTTAATTCTTTAGTACATTGTATGGTCTGTTGGCCTTCATTTACAGAGAATGTATGTAATCCTGTGAAAGATTTGGGTTCTCTTCCTGATTCTGTAATTTTTTTCATGAGTAACCACAGTAAAATTATAAATTTATTCCGGCTTCTATTTCCCTCATCCATAAATTTGGCTGACAGCAGTTCACAAAACCTTGTGATGAGGTAATTAATTACTGAAGATATAAGATGCTTGGGGCAGGGAATGCCATTTCATTTTGCATTTATACCATAGCGCAGGAGGCAGATCTACAAAGAAGATGCCCAAAGAAGCTGTAAGCCACCTCCTCCTCCCAGCCCATTAGCCAGCAGCACTCACGTCCCTGCCAAATCCCATGGACCACTAACAGCTCACTAAGGCTGGGCAGCTTGGCAGTGCATTGCTTAAGAGACACACAAATAGCACCATCGGCATTGCAGAAAAGGATGCTGTGATACTCCAGTACTGGACGCCAATTACAAAATAATTATTTTTTATTCAAATATGTAAAATGCAATAACTTTTCATTCTGTGCTAGTCTAAAAGATGGAAGAAACAAAATAGGAGAGATTTCAGCATCCACCATTTAAAGCAGGAGCTTGCCACTTAGCAAAAGCAACCACAAGGAAAATGTCTCTCACTGGAGGTCACTATGCTCACTGAAGGGTATAGTGGTTGATTCAACATGATGTACACCAATCCAATATGCAGATAGTATGTCATATTATTTTAAGGAATATGATCAGGCTTTCTCAGCCAGTTGGATTTGCTTGTTCAGCAGTTTTACAACTACAAACAGGGATAAAATACTTCTAGAGTCTACTTTTAAATTATAAAGCTACGAGGAGGCTGTATCTTGGTTAAGAGACAGGCAGGCAGTCTTACCTTGAATGAGTAGTTTGATGTGCGATTTCTTATCATCGTGCTCAGTGAGCTAGTGAGGTGAAGGTAATAAAAAATGGTGTCTTTCATGGAGAGTTTACAGCATGCTAATTGTAGGAAATACATACAAATTAGTCTTTTAAAACCTGACCCACTGGTCATTGTAGCAAATATGCTACTAGAATTTTTCTACAAGAAAGAATACCTATCACAGGGTGAAAAAGTGGGGTCTAAATCTTCGAGATTTGAGAAAAACAACCAATCAACAAAAAAAACTCCAAAACCATCCACACACACCAAATACATCAAAATAACCACAGAAGTTAACTGGATGGATTCACAGTTTGGCCCCAATTCTGATCTCATTACACATTTTAACCCAGCTTGACCGATTTCACTTCCCTTTTCTAAATTTACAGCAGTATTTTCAAGAAGAGAAAAAGTAGTGACCCAGATATTCTAGGAATGCTCAACTGGCATGGCTCAGCCAAAACAGAGGTAGCTCATCAGCAAATGGTTGCAAAAAATTAAGGGTTTATTTTTACAAAAATTATATTGTTTTGGATTCAAGGATATTTTTGCAAAGTCACTCTTTATCCTACTATAGCAACCTTCATTAATCACTACTGTAGAATCATTATAATAAAAACATTGTATTACTTATTGAGCAAAAGCTTCAAGAAAAAAATACTCTCGCTATCTGGCAGCTTCTGAGGCAAATATTTATACTTTTACTATAAAAAAAATGAAAATATTGCTCTAGATCCATAATAAAGCCAAATTTCTTCCTGTAACATATACATATCCATTGTACAAAGCTGAGCTTAGACTACGAAATAAGATTTTCCTGGTTTCTATTTTAGATTTTCACACTACAAGTTTTGTTGCACCTTCCTGGAGGGGCTATCTAACAGACCCAGTAGAAGTTAAGTTTCTGCAAAACAGTGTGCAATCAGGGAAGCAATAAATGAACATTCCAGGAAGACATAAGCAGGTGAGAGCAAGTTTGAGAGATTGATATGATTAGCAGATCAGGTAGGGAGAACTTTTAAACTGTTTGACTAGTCAATTAACACAGGACTTGTGACAGGAGAACCTTGTGCCATAGCACGTTACTGCCCCTCAATGAGTTAGCTTGATTGAAAACTGGCTGAACACTGGACTGTAATCTGATTGGCCAAAGTACTCTCAAGTCTGCCTTGATGCAAGGTTTTCAGAATAAGTTTCCAGATTGTGAAACTTAAGATCCTCATAGACTGCAACCCTATTGGGCAAGCTATGCCCTGGCTCCTGTGCCACACCAACCCATATCACCCTATGGATCACTGCAAGTGCTCTATGGCTGCTGTGGGACCACCTGAGTATCACCTATTCAACAAGGTATGTGTCAGCTGCCTCAGCATAACTCAAAGAAAACCAAAACATGTTGTTCCCAAAATCAGATTGTATAAACTGTAGGGAGTTTGATCTTGAAATCAGGCAGGCACAGCAAATTTACTCAAGAAGTTCATTACATTAATTGATCATGTTGGCTTGATTTTTATTTGGTGATAGTGGAGGAAGGCAAGAAAAGCAAGATTAACTATACTTCTTGCAGGCATTAGCTTGAAAGCATGAATGTAAATAATACCATGACATCCACGATGGAGCTTGCACAAAGATGAAACAGGGCATGTTATGAAAATGAAGTGGCAATTCTAAGATTTACTTTCTGAAAACAGCCTTCAGTTCTCAAGCTAAAGTCCCTGCTTTATTTACCCCAGACATGGAGTTTGTTTTGTTGTAAAATTTAACCTGATGTTTCTTTGTTTGGAGCCCTATTAAAACCAGCTTTGATCCAGTACCTAACACATACCAGAGAACTACTAGCAAAGTACTACAAGGTGCTATTGATGTTTATTCAACCAGACCAAGCTCTATGGCCACATCACCTTTTTTCAAGAAAGGCAATTCCTCTAGAGCTAGAGGATCTTCTAATCCCTCCCTTCCCAAGATAAAAACCCCTCCTTCTCCAGAGTAACAGACCTTCTGAGATCATAGCTGCCAGTGCTGGATTGAGTCAGATTTAGAGTGGAAATAGGCTCCAACTTCTTAAAGTTGGCCCTTAATACAAGAGCTACTATGCCTTTGAAGTCAGCTGAACAGGAGAACAACGAGAAAGTTGGCAACTTATAAGAAAAACTTTTTTAGCGAAAGGCTGCCAATTTCTCAGCTACTCCCACAGGAAAATACAATTAGTCACCCATAACGACAGCGCTTATACGCACTCAATTTAGTTACAGCCTGTGTACAAGCTCCTACCTTCTCTCTCCCCCTGTCCCAGATTGTTGACTTGCACAGAACAAAAGACTGATCCTGGAAGACTTTTCCTAACTAGAATTCCATGACTAATGTAAAAATTAAGGCAAATAATTACATTAGCTATACTTCTGGGGAAAAGCTTTCATGAGCCAGGCCTGACAAAGTGAGTGAAAATCCCAAAAGTCCAAATGCTCTAAGAACTTAAAAAAAATAGGAGAAAACAAAGGGGGGAGGGGAGAAGGGAAGACAAAAAAGAAAAAAAAAAAACAAAAAAAAACCAAAACCTAGAAGATGCTGGGGAGTTGCTGTGGCTCTGGTTTTAGAGAAAGGAGAGTGGGACGACCTTTTGTCCTCACCCCTGGCCCCTTCTGTTTTACATCACTCAATCCCTCCAACATGAAGAGGGAAGAGCAGAACTGCTGTGCATTAATATGGTGCAGAAAGTTCAGCCACAGGATGTGTTCTTCTGCAATGATAAGAAAATCCCTTTTCCTTCCTGCCAATGACCAGCATTTCTGTATTGAAATGTGAAGCATACTGCATATATGTTGAATAAACTTCTTGTAGCTTAAATCACTTTGTATCATTAGAACCATGCTAACTACCTGTTTGTATCTCCCAGCTCATGCAAGGTAATGTTTGGCTTAACCAAGCTGAAATTATTTTGTACTACCATGTACTAACACACACAGAGCTAGGACTGTGATGAGGAATTAATATGCAGATCCTCATAAGTTCTTTATACTACTTAACTAAGGACAGTGACTTACACTGAGAAGAGCAGGCAGTAGCTCTGCTAAAAACAGAGAAGTTACTCATGCCCTGAAAACAGGAAGTTATTTATACAGACTCAGAGAAGCTCAGGAATAACAAATTTGAAGAACTTTTTAACCCATAAATCTCAGCAAACTTGAGGTTCTGGAGAGAAAGGTTTATTTCTTAAATCAGTGGCAATTAAAACTGCCACTAGTCAATGACTTAAATGTGACAGATCACAGAATCAGAGAATCACAGAATAGTTAGGGTTGGAAAGGACCTTAAGATCATCTAGTTCCAATCCCCCTGCCATGGGCAGGGACACCTCCCACTAAACCATATCACCCAAGGCTCTGTCCAACCTGGCCTTGAACACTGCCAGGGATGGAGCATTCACGACTTCACCTTAAAGAGCTAAAAATTACTTTCCAATAATAAACTTCTTGTTTTCTCAAGTAGCCAAGAACAGATTAGCCAGAATGAGAAAAAAAAGGAAAAAAAGGATACAGGATTTAAACTATTTTTGACCGTAGTTACCAAGATGACCAATAGCCAGATGGACTCAAAGTGACTTTAGTAGAAAACTTTTCCCTTGGTAGAAACCAAAGGGAAACCAAAACAAGCAAACAACAGGAATTATTATGGATCTGTGGAAAGGCCACAATAATGGGTTTTAAAGTCAGTATGTCAGGCACACTGTATCACTTTGTTAGTGGTGGTGGTTTTTCGATTATTTTTTTTTTTAAGTGACCCAAGTGTTAAAATATGGACTTTCTTTAAGTGTTCAATCAACTACATTGATGGGAGATCCATGATAATTTCTTCTCACAGTTTTACACAGTAAAGAAGCTCTTGCTGTTCCTGTCCCCAGCACATTTATTTCTCCTTGCTGGTACAAAATATTTTTGGGCCTTTTAGAGAACAAAAGAAGTAGACTATTAAGATAATAGTCAAGATTGACGGTAAATTCAAGCAGCTTTCTTTAAAAAAACAAAAAAACAAAAACTAAACTCAAAAATATAGGCTTTCTTTACAAAAGGCAAACTCATCTGAAGTTCTGGGTCACCTTGCTTAAATTAAGAAAGATAGAGAAGATTCATTCTGTGGAAAGATTGGTTTGCAGTCAGACAGAACTTGAATATGGTAAATTCAAAAGAATTCAAAGAACATCTTATTCAAATACTTTATGAACACCAAAAAATAGCTATCTTAGACAAATTCAGCACTTTTACACAGCAGAAATAGATAACTAAATCAATAGCACATATATTACCTATGAAAAGGATCAATACAATTTAATGCAGAGGAAAAGAAAAAAGACAAAACCTGTGTAAGAAAATTAGGTGAGGTGGTAGGTATCAGTACTAGGACTCCATTCCCTGCTGTCATATTTAAGAACAGCAACTGGGCCAGAATGAACAGAAAAAGTTTTATTTGAGGCCTCCCTACCTGAAAGGCAAATATGCAAAGATATTCCCCAAAGGTGTGAGAAAGGACTGCTGCCTACTTTAAAATGGAACAGAGCTGCTGCTTTGCTACCTTCCTCCTCATACCTGTGGAGAGGTCAAGTTCTTCCCTAGGAAGGAAAGCTGGTACTAATGAAGAAACTTCACAGCAGAGTGGTCATACTACCTCTACTGACCCAGCTAGCAGCACCTCACCACCCTTACAGTAAAGGCCTTCTTCCTCATATCCAATCTAAACTTCACCTGTTTAAGTTTTAACTCATTATCCCTTGCCCTATCACTACAGTCCCTAAATAAGAGTCCCTCCCCAGCATCCCTATAGCCCCCCTTCAGATACTGGAAGGCTGCAATGAGGTCTCCATGCAGCCTTCTCTTCTCCAGGCTGGTCATACTTGATTTTGAATATAATAATTGGCCTCTGTAGAGGAAAATATTTAATCATGTACAACTTTGAACCAGGTACTTAGCCTTAACTGTGGAAGGCATTTTTTAAAATCACAGATTTATTAGTGGAGCAATTTACTGATTATTCTCTATCTCTTGCTCTGGAAGGAAAGTTAAGTTTCCATGAATGCCATGTGCTTGTGCAGTGATGCCAAGGCATGAATAAGAGACACTGTAGGAATGTCCAGAAAGCATCAAGCTGGCAGCAAGATTCTATAGATCTAGAAGCAATACGATGCTTTGATGTGTGCATTGTAAGTCATTTGAATCTCATTTTCTCTAGAGAGAAGAAACTCTAGGCATGAAAAAGGAAAGAAATCCTATATATATTAGCTACCCTCCACTGAACTACCAGATTTTTTTGTTTGTTTTGCATGTGTGCTTTCTTTTCTTCCTTTTCTCTTTTTTCAATCAGAGAAGCTGCAAGCCATACATGTGAAAATATAGCATGTTTCACCACTTCAGCAAAGTACTGGTCACTGGACTGACAAGCTTCATTAACAGAGAGGGTTCATTACCTTTGGAAGGCCAGTTGTACTTTTTATACCTCCCCCAAGGGCTGCCATACTGCTCTAAGCCAAGATATAAATTTGGTTGCTCCTAGCAAGACATTGCGCTGTGTGGGCACATACCAAAACCCCTGAATGCAGAATATGCAATTACTGCTTTTGCAGGAAAGTTATAACAAGTCCCTTTCTTAATAGCAACTCCAGAATCATTTCCACAACATATTATTACCAGTGATGTAAGTAGACAGGGTCACCAAATTTCTCTGCTCCTCTCCACCCAAGTACCATTTAGAGATGTAAATGCATTTTGCAGAGTTATGCCACCTAAATTGCACAGGTATATGCATAGATGTTTTCTGGTTTTAGAGGCAGCAATAATAAAGTTTTATACTTAGAAAAGAGCTAAACCTCTTTACAAGCTACCACAAAGCCAGGTCTTCAAAGCCTCTCCAACATTTCTTTTGCATTAAAAAAAAAAAAAAAAAAAAAATTATTCTGCATTTAAAATATAAAAGAAATAAAAATAAAAAATAAAAATAAAAATGTGCACATACCAAAACAAGTATGTAGACATCATAGGGGTATGTAGGGGTATCTCAAAGCACAGGATTTTCCAAAGCGCTTGTACTAGATCTGCATGTAAATTCCTAGGTGCTGGTAAATATTACCCTAGCTGAATTTCTGCACAGAAACACCATTTGAAATCACTCCCTATTACTCCCTTAAAAGAGAAAGGAATCAGATTAACATAACATAGTCCTGTTGTTATCTGATTGGTTTTCCTCAGATTCATAAGGATGAAACCACATTGCAAAATAGGTATCCAAAATTTCATTGAAGATATTACTGATTTTTCTAGCCAAGGAGTTGGAGACACTGTATCAGAGCTGATCATCCTGTACACAGCTGTAAATCCTAGACTTTTACCTAGTCTAGTATAAAAGCCAGGTATCAAAGCACCTGATCTTATTAGTTTTCTAGTATGAAAGAAGGAAACAACAGAAGCCTAATTCAAAAGTTGTTAGGTACTTCCTCCTACTTCTCTTGAATTAACTTACTTTTTAAAAGACAACGTACTGTATGTTTACATGAGAGTCACACAAAGAACTAAACCACACACATTTCAGATCAGCATTACAGCAAACCTGAATTAACAAAGCATTCTCATTTTCAACAGATCTACCCTAATTTACATCAGCACTTTGAAACCATGACCCCACACCAAAGAAAAAGATAGATGCTGCTGGACACTATCATCTGGGAAGAAATCCCACCACTCTTTTTACCCCAGAATTAAATCATTTTGCAATGTTCTTGAACTCTGCACTGCGTTATGAAAGACTTCTTCCAGCACAGTCAGCTCCCTCACCTACAACAGTAAAGTTACAGCCATAGACAGTCTTAAAGAAGCCATCATTAAAACAAGAACTGAAAATTCATACTGTTCTACTTCAGCATGTGAATTTGTTTGCCTGTTTAAAAAAAAAAAATGCTTAGGAAGGGTAATGAGAAACATCTTTGTCATCATAATCTAATTCTTGCTCCTCAGCTGTCACAAATCAGTGTTGCTCCACTAACTTGCATTTGACCTGCTTTGACTTATACCGCCTGTAGAGCTCACTTTTGGTGCCGAATGTAAAGTAAACTCATGTCTAGAGGCCAAATGCACAGCTGGATTATATTAGCATACTCCCTTCTTTGAAGTGCATGAAGCACACAGATTTACAGCAGCTGTAGCTCTAGTCTTGAATTGTTTAATTTTTAACTTTGATTAACCTACCAGGTGTAATGAGTGGTAGAATTGGCAAGGATACAGTTTAGAAAGCTACATATTTGACTGCATGTTAGTCTCTGATTATTATGCTAAGAAGTACATATACATAAATATGACATGAACAAATTTCCAGTGAGAGTCCTATCAAAGCATTTTTCTGTATAATGGTCAATGTGCTGAAAGAAAGCATACAAAAGCCAGTGTTTGTTTACGCTTAGAGTTTACTTTCAGAATTCACTCTCCTGTTTCTGCTGGGATTTTCTTCAAGGCACTAAGCATTTGTGGAATGGGCCCAAAAGATGTACAATTTGTTGCTGTAATCCACTCCGTGTTTGTCTAGCTAGTGCCAAGTTTACTGACACACTTTCAGCTTAGAAGGTCTATTTTATTTTTTAAAGCCGAAACTGTCAAGCTTGGCAGCCTAAAGTCAAGCACCAAAATCTATATTTAGGCATTTATATAAGTGGCCTACTTTTCACAGGCAGTGAAGACATGTAAACTTCAAAAGAAGTCAGCAACCAGCACCTCTGAAAATCAGGTCATTTAGCTGCACAAATATGCAATTATCTACATTTGAACAAAGCATGACTTCATTTGTACAACTTCAGTATATGGTGTGCCCTATGAAGAACACTTTGAACACACCTTTTGAGAATCGTAATTCCTTCTGCAAGTCCTCTCTAAAAAGCAATGACCTTTTAATTAAATGTACCATTGATTCTTTTCATCTAGACTGAATACAATGTGACTAGTGAATTGATTAGGAACTTGTTGAAAAGACCCCAGTGTTTTGACTCACTTTTTTCCCATTTAAACATTGTATAAATCTCAGGCATTGTCTATGTGGTGGTTGTCTGGAGTTGCTTGTGTGGTTGAGTGGACCATCTTCATTTGATTTGTACAATAATATGTTAATTGCAGTGCTGAGATCTGTTTAAGCCATATTGATTACCAGAAGACCTCTGTAGTCCCCAATTCCCATTCTACCAAAACATTTGGTCAAAATCTTCAAAGGTGAGCTGAAATATGTTAGAAAAGCTTTCATTTATTATCTGTCTAGGTCTGTGATATGTGTATATATGGTCCTGTGTTATTGTGGCCCCTGGGAAGTTTCACCAGGAGACAGATTACATGCTTTATTATACAACTTGTTATACCACTTTATTATATTATACTGATTATCCTCTGGCTGATAACAGCCAAACAAAGATTCAACACAGAACTTCTGCATAACACCTGAATTAAGACCCCCTTTCAAGTATAAAATTTAGCTGCATTCCAAATCATATAAACAGCATATAAATCATTGAAATATAAAAGGAAAAAAAAAAAAAACACTCTTTTTTTTTTTTTTCTGAGGCTCAAAGGTCCTGATTTTCTTTTTCTTACCATGAATTGATTGCATTGTTATGAGTTTAAGCAAAAAGGGAAAGTAGTACTATTTGGCTGCTGATTCCCTACAGAACAGGGAGAAAAGAGAAATTACAGGATTTTGTCTTATAGGGAAACTCTCTTTTGGGTGCTGTCCTTGCAGCATCTCTTCCTGCCTATTAATTTTAGGGTAGTCCATCATATAAACACTTGCAAATTATGAAGCACAAAAGGCAAAAGATTGTAAATACCAGTGTCAAGAAACAGCCAAAATGCAGAGCATGCATGAACTGTTGCATACTTACCACACCAAAGGAGAATTTATGGCTGATTTAATAGTGCATACACTAAAATGCCCCCCAAAAATTTACATTACAAGAAAAGAAATCTGCTCTGCTGTAATCCTGTTAAGTTCCACCCAATTGCACTGAGCTGAGCGTCTGTACATGGATGTAACAAAAAGCATTTGGATTATGCCATCATAATTTCACTGGCTGTTATTGAAGCCTTCTACTTTTACTGAAAGAGTGTGTTTAAAATTATAATAATTTTATTCAGTTATAATTTAATTGGCAATCTCAGTTTGCAAGTAGCCCAAGACAGGAAAATTGGAGATGTTAGAAGTCAAGCCTGAATACACTGGCAGGGAAGTATGAAGGTAGCTTATTTGAGGACCTGCCAAAGCCATACAGTCTTATAATTCAGTTTTATGAGTAAAATGCATCAACTCCTACAAATTCTTAGAGATTCATTTATCAAGAGTCAGGCCAAGATTTGGATACAGACACAAATAATAATAGAAATTAAAGAAAAAAATGGCTTCTAGCTCTTTTTTAGCACTTTCCTGGAAATATGGAAGTGCAATGAGTCAGCTGTTCCCTATCCTAACCAAGCAGAGGAAATGGTGGTAGGATCTTAGGTCATTCAGATGGGGAGAAAATTATACAGTATGGAAAATGCAGAGAATCTGTAATTTTGCTTATTTTTTATCAGAGGAAGATTGGCATATATAATGTTTTCAAGAGCTTTGAATAGGAAGTTTCATGAATAATTATTCATACTTTAGCACTATCCTTGGACAATTAGTCAACTAGTTAATCTAGTACTTCTCAATCAGTAAGAAGTGACAGCCTGTAAGTCCAGTCCACCAGTGAGGTGGGAAGTGCTGCCTTCCACTCACAGCTAAAACCTATTCATTACAAGGAATACGAAGTTTCTTAATTAACTGAAATGAATATGGAGTAAAATAATTGAGAGAACATTGCACAGTTCACTCCACACTGAGAAAAGTGACCTTTTTAGTGCACTTGGTGTCTGAGCAAACTCCAGTGAATCTTCCCATTGAATTAAATGACATTATCCTCTTTTACCTGCTGCTAGACTTCAAAACTGCACTGACATAATTGAGCTCAAAATTGTGAGCTTTTTAGTGCACTTGGTGTCTGAGCAAACTCCAGTGAATCTTCCCATTGAATTAAATGACATTATCCTCTTTTACCTGCTGCTAGACTTCAAAACTGCACTGACATAATTGAGCTCAAAATTGGGTTCATAAGTGCAAACTTTCCTCAATCACTGCAATTATTTTTCCTCTGGGCTATCCATTGTGTCACATTAAAAGTGTACTCAAACTTCTTTGGGGTGCATTGCATCATAGAATCGTAGAATGTTTTGAGTCGGAAGGCACCATAAAGATCATCTAGTTCCAATCCTCCTGCAACCTTCCACTTGAGCAGGTTGCTCAAAACCCTGTCCAACCTGACCTTGAACACTGCCAGGGATGAGGCAGCCACAGCTTTCTCTGGTAAAGAATTACCACCCTCACAGTAAAAAATTTCTTCCTAATAGCTAATCAAAATCTCTTCTCTTTCAGTTTAAAACCGTTTTCTGTTCTTACCACATGCCCATGTAAAAAGTCCCTCTCCAGATTTCTTGCAGATACCCTTTAGACACTGGAAGCTGCTGTAAGGTCTCCCCCAGCCTTTTCTTCTCCAGGCTGAGCAAGCCCAACACTGTCAGCCTGTCTTCATAAGAAGGATGCTCCTTCAGCGCATCTTCATGGCCTCCTCTGGACCCATTCAGACAGGTCCACATACCTCTGGTGTTGGGACCCTCAGAGCTGAACACAGTACTTCAAGTGAAGTCTCACCAGAGCAAGTAGAGAGTCAGAATCACCTCCCTCGACCTGCTGGTCATGCTTCTTTTGATGCAGCACACAGTTGTTTTTGTGAGCTGGAAGCTCACACTGCCTCCTCATGTTAAGCTTCTCATCAACCAATACTCCCAAGACCTCCTCATGGCTGCTCTCAGTTCATTCTCTGCTCAATCTGTAGCTGTGCCTGGGGTTGTCCCAACCCAGGTAGGACCTTGCACTTGGCCTGGTTAAACTTCATCAGGTTGGCATCTGTCCACCTCACAAGCGTGTCAAGGTTCCTCTGGATGGTATCCCTTCCCTCCAAGCATATCAACTGAACCACACACCTTGGTATCATTGGCAAATTTGCTGAGGGCACATCACTCCCACTATCCATGTCACCAACACAGATGTTGAACAGAATCAGTCCCAACACCAACCCCTGAGGGACATCACTTGCTACCCGACTCCAGCTGGACATTGAGCTGTTGACTAAACTCTGTGTGCAGTGATCCAGCCAATTCCTTATCCACTGAGTGGTCCATCTATCAAATCTATGTCTCTCCAGTTTAGAGACAAGGATGTCATGAGGGACAGTGTCAAATATGTTGCACAAGTCTGGGTGGATCACATCAGTTGCTCTTCCCTTATCCATTAATGCTCTGGCCCCACCATAGAAGGCCACCAAATTTGTCAGGCATGTTTGCCCTCAGTGAAGTCATATTTGCTGTCACTAATCACTCCCTCACTGACCACGTTCTTTAGCATAGTTTCCAGGAGGATTTTCTCCATGATCTTACTGGTCACGAGGTGAGACTCACTGGTCTGTAGTTCCCCAAGTCTTTGAACTTCTTTTCATTTCTAAAAACGCAGGTTACATTTCCCCTTTTCTCCTCAACAGGAACTTCACCAGCCTCCCACAACTTCTCATATATCATTGATAATGGCTTGGCGACTATATCTGCCAATTTGATCACTACGTACAAATGGATCTCATCAGGTCCCATGGACTTGTGCACCTTCAGGTTCCTTAGATGATCATGGATGCAATGAAGAAAACAGGGTGCCTGTGATGTAGAATCATATTACTTTAAAAATAACAACACACATTTCTTTCTTTGTTAGACTGTACCACTAAAATCCAACATTTCCAAATGACTGAACAGTTTCACCACAACCTCAGCAATTATCCATATAATAGAACATTTGAAAAGGTAGATGGTTTTATTCAACTAAATGTCTCAATTTTTCAAGTCTCTCATGTATTTCCTGGCAAAATCACATTGGAATGAAAGAATAAAAGCCATGTTTTATTTTCCTTAGTGACATAAATGTTCTCAGTTTGAAAGCTTAGGTACTTTTAAATGTTATTATAACAATAAAATTAGACATATGTCGCTTTTCCTGTTGTAACTGATAATAAGGCATGT
>JAOEHX010066454.1:3021-16620 GCA_025448015.1 Bolborhynchus lineola | reverse complement strand
GCAAGCTTTAACTTGGGATCTAGTCATTCATCCATAAGCCTGAGAGCTAGAGGAAGGGGAGCATGGAGCCAACTCCCAGGATCTGGCTGGAAAGAGCAATGCCTCTGTGGGCAGCCCCCACTGCCAACCCTGCGCTGCTCTGCTCTGCACTAATGCTCCTACCTGCTCAGAGTGTGCTGCAAACAAGTGCAAGCACAACATGAAACCCCTTAGAAAGGCATGTTTCATGTTGGTCCATGGAGGTGGGAGGTACATTTTACAGCAGGAGTAAATGTAAAATAAAACAACAAATTAAAAATAAGGGTTTTCTCAGAAATGCTTCAGTTTAAACACACTTTGAACGGAAGCCAACCAGAAGTTTACTGCAAAATGCAGAACTTTTCTGTAGGTCAGTCAGTATTTCTCTTTAGATTATAGCTGTATATGCAGCGTTTCATTTTCCAGTGCCTGTTTGAGTAATAGAAGTGGTTAGACAATAAACGTTTTTGCTTATCCCTTTTCCAGTTTACCCAGTCTGATGATAGATGTTAGACCTGACCCTCTGCTACTCTTTTCTGAAGACTTGTTAGAAGGGAAAGAAATACAGGCTGTTCTAAGATAAGGCTCAATCGGTTAATGAAGTAGGATCTATTGCATTACTTACTGTGGCAAGATTGTAAACTTGCTGAACTAGGGTGGTTTGTGGCTCTTCAAAAAGCTTCTGTTCATCTGCCAGGAGACTTAGTTGTTCTGGGCTCAGTGGTTTTAGCATCTTGCCCCTGCACCCCCTTCCTGTTCTGCAAGTATCAAATGATGAAATTCCAATACTCTGGCTCAGGAGGTTATTCCACAGCTTATTTCTGATACTCATCTTGGACCATTTTTGTTTCCAAAGCAGTATGATTTCCAAAGCAATTGCTTTTCCTGCTGAGAGCTGTGATACTTGATTTTTGTCTGCCCCATCATCTCCTCATTACTGCCTTCATTTTAACAAGTTCTGTGATGTGAGTTATTTTAATCTCTCCTTCCAAGCTAAATTTAGTCAGCCTTATATCAGGCTTAGATGTTGAATTATTGCAAGGAAATGTTAGATAGAACATTAGAAGTGTGCTAATGTAATCCATTCATATTCCCTATACTACAATTTAATGGTTCTGCACCAGGAAACTGGATTAGAGATTTCATTTTACACCAAATCTGAGAAACTGAAGGCTGTTTTTAATTCTTGTTACAAGCTAGAAGGAACTCAGGGTATGTCTGAGCTTTGCTTTCGACTCACGCTCCATAATTCACTGCTGAAAGACACTTTCTGTGTCCATCCCTTGACATGTTTGCTGCCTGTTTTCAGAACAAGCCATCTGTTTTGTTCTCAGTATATTTCAAAGTCACCTTTATTTAAATATGCTGAAAGCTGCTTAAGGAAGAGATTTTTTTTTTTAGGCACTTATATCTGACTGTGTGGAATGAGTGATGCGTACCTTCGTTCTTTAAGATGGAATGGTTTAATAATTGAATTAGGCTAGGCACATCCAAATTGCAGCACTCCAATGTCATTCCTGCCTGCATGAGCAGCCACTGTGATTCTTCCCAGCTTGTCATGATGAACCAAAGACAGATGACAGTATTCACCATATGAAGAATTAGTTTGACAGGCAGTTTTGCTACTGAGGTAGCACTAAAGAGTTTGCCAGCAGTACTCAGGCAGTCCTGGTGCTGGCAAGTGAGTAACCTTGTCTGTGGGCTTATCTGCAGGAACTGCTGGCAGTTAGGTGAGCCCTTTTCTTTTAATCTGCTTCAGAAGAACACTCCAAAGACAGTCTTTGTTTGGTTTTAAATTTGGCGGTTGTGCTTCAAAGACAGGGATGCTGACAGAGCAATGGAACACTAAATAATTCAGACCATGGTTGCCACTGGCTTGTTGAATGCTGTCTTTATATTCCACTGTTTATGAGCAGTGACTGAGTGTAAGTGAAGATGAAGCTTTATTTTAGAATAAGAAGATTGCAGTGAGTCAAGTTGTGGTTTGTAGCCAACTTCTTTTAATGGCTTGCTTTTTACTTTCCTTTCTTGCAATAGGAGAACGTAAAAGTCTTTGCATGTTGGTCTTTAATATATGTGCTTTGGAAAGGAAATGTATTTCTTCTCCAGTGAGGAAGGCAGATATGGCGATGCAGTGTCAAATGTTGCTAACAGGACAGAGATCCATTGCGAGCTGTGCTTGTCTCCTGACCATCTTGTCACCATTATAACTTCCCAGCAAAAGGAGCTGCACAGAGCTTCTGTAGGGCAGAGCCAGCTTTGCCTCCTTGGCACATGGCTGATGGCTTGCCTGGACCAAACAGGTTGCCAATGCTAAAGGCAAATACCCATTTCCTTTTGGACTGGAGTGGCTTCTGTGGTGCATGTGTTGGGGAAAAGGTCCACCAATCCCCTTGTGTGGTTCCGTGAAGGTGTTCGCTTCTGTACCAGACTGTGGACTCTATTTCGTGTCAGTCATGTTGATTGTAGCAATATGCTTGTGGCCTTCCATTCACAGAGGGGAATTTCTCAGCTACTCAGGCCTGTGTTATGAACACACAATATTTGGCAGGGTTGTGTGCCTGTTCTTACACATCTCTGGTCCAGCACATTCCAGACATGAGCCGTGGCAAGACAAGTAATTGCACCTTTCACAGCCTCTTGCACTGGAGGTTTGCTGCTTCAGCAGTTGGAAGAGAGGGCATAGACAGAAGCCTACGTCTAAATGTTCTCTTACAGAACACTTTTAAGGCACAGCAAAGCGATGGAGGACTCTTAAATTCCAAAGCAGAAGGCCCCCCAGGGGCATGTCAGGTCACAGTGCAACACAAATGTGTCAGTTCAGAAATGGCTGGTTGTTTCTATGCAGTGTGATAAGCACAGCTCCTCTCTGTATGAGCAGTAGAGCTAACTTGGTTATAGTA
This sequence comes from Bolborhynchus lineola, assembly GCA_025448015.1. NCBI lineage: Eukaryota > Metazoa > Chordata > Aves > Psittaciformes > Psittacidae > Bolborhynchus > Bolborhynchus lineola. Next base: position 13,699 of record JAOEHX010066454.1, on the reverse strand, counting down.
ATCTCAGTGGTTTGGCCAGTGTCATGTAGGAAATGTGTTAGAACTGGGAACAAATCCTCTGTGCCTCCCACCTCTTCACATGTGCAGTGGTTTGGTACTCACAAAGCCACCAGATTGCCAAAAACTACTGTGGTTCCTCGTATCAGTGTTGAAAAATGATTTTTGTAGTGGTTTGTAGGCCCTGGCTAACCAGCTCTGATGTGCATTTACAACAGATGCCCCAAGCCTAAAGTGATGCAAGATGATAATTTCTTTCTCTGATGTTGTTGGTTTTTATTAGCTAGATGTATAGGTTTAAGTTGATGATGCTGTGCTTTATTTTCCCTGCAGATGTAGGGATACAGATGCAGCAAAAACCGTTCAGTGCTATTTCCTATCCAAAGTTAGATATCTGAAAATTTGCTGAAGTGCAACTAATGGGAGACTAAAATGCCCCCGAGATGTGTAAATCATCCTTCAGTGGTAAGGAAAACCAGTCCATCAGTTTTTGCCAGCATTTACTGCTAGCTGGTACCCTCCCTCTGCATCTCTGCTGGTCTAGGAGCTCTGCTTCCAGGCTGACATCCTTTCAGAGTTCCATCTTCTGAGGAGACTTCGTTAGTCATGCATGGTCTCAATTGTGCTTAAGCTATTCCTTCCTTTCTCAACATCTTTCTGTAAATACTTGGAAATCATTTAAATGCATTATTCTTAACCTACAGTGACCTTCCTGGGGCAATCTGATTAGGAGATTATTAGTAGAGGAATGAATTCACAGGCCAAAATTGGAGGATGTGTAGGGGGAAATCATCTTCTGGGGAAAGAGTGTACCTGTGTTGTACACTTTGGAGCTCTTGTACCAGAGCTCTGAAAGGTGCTGCCTGTTGTCTGACCACAGATGCTCTTATTAGGATTTTAAAAACTAATTTGCTCTTGTCTGACAGCCCTTTTGAAGCCAAGTAAACTCTGCACAGTGTTTTGATGCATTCCGCAAAACCTTCTTCAACCCCTGTGATATTTGCCCAAGGAAGTTGTGGCTGCCCCATCCCTGGCAGTGTTCAAGGCCAGGTTGGACATGGCTTCAAGCAACCTTCTCTTAAGGTCCTTTCCAATCCAAACTATTCCATGATTCTGTATTTGTTCTGTTTCAGGTATAGTTTTCCATAAGGGCTAGTTTAACTTCCCGTTACTGTGGCTGTTAATCTGTGTAACATATAATTAATACAGAAATAGCGAGATATAATTTGCTTCTGTAGATCACACTATTTTATTGTAAAGAGTCTAGTAAAAGTTGATGGTTTACCACTTAGGAACATAACTTAAACATTCAGAGTCCATGGTATTTCCCCAGAGTTATCTATAATGCAGCAGCTTAAGAAAAGGGAGGGGTTTGGATGGGAACACTTAAAATTTCTTGGCAGATGCTTACTACTAGGGAAGCTTATTTTTTTCCCTCTTTCCTTCTGGGAATGTGAGATTTCAAGGAGGAAATGGCTGATGTGGGTTCCTGAGAGTGCTGTCTGAAGGCAGGCTGAGAGAGGAACCTCATTTACATCGCAGACCACATCCCTGTGAAAAATGGAGCATGTGCTTTCAACCTGCCGAGGCTGGCGGGTGCTTTTGGGAGCAGAGCCACAGCCGCCTGCCAAAGGGGCTGGCACCACTGCGTGGCCAGGGCTCCCGGCACTGCCAAGCGCGCCTGGTTGAGCAGTGATAAATAGCCCTTGTCTGTTGGAGGGACGCGTATGTGCAACTAGAAACTTGTCTTCTTGTGTCTGAAAGCCAGGGTGAAATACTGGCAGATGATGTAAAGTATTCTGGCATTGTGTGAACAATGCTGTTCTGCTCTTAGCATTTGAACTGCAGGTTTTCAAAGTGATATTTTATGTTCTTGCAAATTGATGATGCAGAGGGGCATCATCATTGCTGTGCTTTCAGAAAACACTGAATATCCAACATCATGAATTGTTTATGCCATTTGGGAGAATCATTATTATTTAAATTTCTGATACAGCTCTTGGTTTTACCTTCTTCTGAGCAGAGCTTCCCAAAGACCTGTGGTAGGAGCTTCAGTGAGGCATTGCGGACAACTGAAAGAGCAAAAGAGCTACGGTAGCAGCCAGAGGGTGGCAGTTGTATGTGAAGATTACTTTGGTCTGTTCTACGTTCTCATTTCAAGATTAACGACTCAACCTTGTGACCTTTCTAGATTTGAAGGGGCTTTTTAGTCTACACAGTGATATTTGGGGGCCTTGGGTGACATGGTTTAGTGTGAGGTGTCCCTACACATGGCAGGGGGGTTGAAACTAGATGATCGTAAGGTCCTTTCCAACCCTAACTATTCTGTGATTCTATGGTTCTATGTTCTCATTTCAGGACTCCTTGAAAATTGTTTCCCATTAAGAAAATTCTGTAACTGGGATGTCTCCATGAAGTAACACAGATTTTGTTCAAACACCTAAATAGCCTCAAAGGAAATCGTTTTTTTGCAAGGCAATAGTGTTTGACTAAACTGAATCTTCCATCAGAATTGGCCAAAGCCTATGAGGAAAAATGCACATAAAATCAATTGAGCTTTACATGTTTGGAAGCATGGATTCAGTCCTGCTGTGACTACTGAGCATGGAAGAGGAACAGATGGTTTTGGAAGAGGCAAAATTTTGTGACCTTTTCTGTCAGTGGTGATTGCTAAATCCATATGGATCATCCCAAGCATGAATGTGTCGAAGTGAGAAGTGTTATGCACAACTGGCTTCTGAAAAATGTGATTGATGCATCTAAGAAATGAATAGAGGAAGTGCCTTTATTGGGAATGTCTTCATGCTGTGCTATAAGGTTACAAACGAAGGGTACTGGGTCCTAGTTACACTTGAAATCCCAACACAAGGGTTGCTGTCTGCTTTTGCTGCAGGGTGACTTCTGCTCATCTGTGACATCTTCAAGCCATGATACAGGTTGCTCTCTATGAAGTTTCCTTTTGCTCCAGCACAGAAGCTCCTGTTCAAAGTGGCATGGGAGAGGGGTGCAGAAGTTCTAAACAATTGCCATCGGGCTTTGATGTTTTAAAGGGAAGAATGTCTTGGAATAGCAGTTTTTACTGATGTTACCTAAACAAGGGAAAGGAAGAGATGCATAATAGATAGTCTTTGGAAGGCATATTGATAAACAAGTACTATCAAAATTTTGCTCTTTTTTACTAAGCTGGAAAGTTACCTTAGAGACTGTGAAGTGCGTGTTTCAATCGGTACTAGGTTCCCTAATATACAAACCTCAGACTTCTGGTTTTGTGTCAGTAAACAAAATTTAAGTATTTATTATGAAAAGATTTCATTCCAAATGTGAAATGCATGACATCAACATACAAATGTGTCATTAATAGCAGAGACAATGTAAAGTAGAAGGTTTTGAAAACAATATCTGAAACCATAACACGGAGAAAAGGAAGACGACTTTATTTTTCTTTTTCCTTTGTTCAGTGGCATTTTTCCTTTGTTCAGTGACATTTTTCCACTGATCCTGGGTTAGTGCTTACCCCTCCCAAGTTAATTTATCTTTGGCAATTAGTAATGCTTTCCTTAGTCTTCTGATCTCTTGGTCTTTCCCAGGTGGGCATCCCAGTGGGGAGCATGTCCTGCCTCCCTCCCTGCCTGCAGTCCTGGGAATGTGTGTAAAGGAAACCAGGAGGTGCAGGTGATGGAGGGCTCCAGGTCTCCACTCTATTGTTGGCAGCATGGATGTACTGAATGAGCAGCACACACAAGCGCTGTGCTTCCGGGTTCCTGGGGGAGTACCCTGGATGGACACTGCCCCTCTATCCTCATGTCTCCTGAGCTAGGAAATACTTGAAAAGAACAAGAAGGAGATGAAAACCAAGTATGAGCACTTCAGGAAATGGGATGCATGAGTGGGTCAGGTTACCTTAAACTATTAAGCCTTCTTATCCCTAGTGCTAGACTACAGGTTTCTTTGGGGTTGTGGCTTTGATTGTATGTATGGTTGAATAAGTTTTAAGACAAGCACAAGGCCTTGATCTTTTCTCCTGGACAGAGGAGTAAAAGCATAACCAAAGTGAACACCTAACTAATGATGAGGATGGGTTAAATTGAATGCTCCCCAGGAAGTCTGGTCTGTGTGGTTGTTCCCTCCCCTAAAAAGGATGATTTTGGAAAGCTTTGTGTAGCTTTTTACTCGTGTCATTGTTGACATGATTAACTTAATTGGTTAAGAGATATCCAAGACATGAAAATGGCATGGCCATCATCCTGTGCCCAGGGGATCAGTGTTTATCTCAAAACTGTGAGCACTTGGACAAAAAATAATCAAATTCATTTTTTTCAGGCAGATTGACATTGAAATGACTTGGCAACAAGAGAAAAGCAGAATCTCTATGGATGGGGGACCCCATTTAGCAGTATTTACTCTGGCAAAATTCCCTTTTGGTTTGCTGACAATACTGGTGGAGTGAAAGAAGCTGAGTCAACAGGGAATTCAGTGGAAAGCATTTTTTGTGCTGTGTATAATTCTGGATATGCTTTTTTAGTATTTTGGGAGTTTGTACTTTGGATTAAGTACTGAGTTAAAGAATTTGTTTTGACAATTTAGCGTTTCATCTGTTGCACCAATGTCACCTAGATTATGGATTTCAAAAAGCAATGCTTGATATTTACAGATCCACAGGTGAAAAGGCTCTTAGTTTTTAAACCTCAGTTCACTGAGTGCCACTGCCTTGAGAGTAGGAGCACGGAAGAAAGGGAAGGAGACTACTGATAAGAGGAGAAAATAAGACATACTTAAATGATTTAATAGGTCAGAAGATTTGGTTGAAAAGAGTCATAGTGGATTTTTTTTATATATGTATATAAAGATAACATTTTTTATACATGCCACACAAGCATAAAATTTCCAGATGCTTGTTTCACCTTTTTTCTTTATTGTAATCGCATTAAGAAAAAAATAAAAATCAGTGTTCAAAATATGAGGCTGATAGTGAAGGTCCAGAACCATTAAAACATAATGGAAATGTAGCATCAAACTGGTATCCCCCTAATTTACTAAAGCAAAACCCCCAAAACCCTAAATCCCACAGTTGTTCCCATTAGAAACTTAATATGTAATTTTGAAATTGTCATATTCCAAAGCATAAATAAAATATCAAAGAAAAGAGGACAAAAATGCCATCCCTTTTTTGGGGCTGGAAATAGCGCTACTGTCTTCAACTAGCTCTGCTGCCTTGCTTAATACTGTAATGAATCAAGTTATTTATTGTAGTATTTATGTATGAGCTTGCACAGACTCACTTGTTCTTGAAAACCTTAATCTGCATATTTGCCAATGCCCAGATAAGAAAGTGCATTCTCTGGTAGCTTAAACAATGTTGAAATTAGTTTATATTTTGTACAAACAAATCATTGTATATCGGCCAAATTGTACAATTGCAGAAGTATTTTTTCTGTGCTATTAATCACAGCATTATTCTTAATATAAGTAGAACAATATTAATTTCAGCTCATAGCTTAATCTCTTCTTATTTCTCTTTGTTTAGGCCTAAAATCAAATATTAATAGCTGTTAGGGTCACTAAACTCCATGGTCTGGTACTGTCACTAAAATATATAAAGTATGTGTGTAGGAAGGAGAGGATGGTTCAGATGTTTCCTTCATTCATACTTGTAATGTTGTGCTTGTGTGTATATATGGTTTACATAAACACACACACACACATGTATACACACACTCGCATATATAGGAGTGAGCCAGGTGCCTCTAGATACTACCTGAATCTCTTCAAGAATCTGAAAACACAAACACTCAGTAATTGTCACAAGGATTTTAGTTCAAACTCGATTTCTTTCATTCTGTTTTTCCGTATGAAATCATCTGTATGAGTGGGTAGATGAGATTTCATTTCCTACAGAAGTAAGGCGTGCAGTACATTAAAGAGATGAGTGAATTGCTCAGCTTTGCTTTGTTGTTCCCAGATGCAATTTTTTAATTGCCAGCCTTACAAATTGACTTTGGGATCTGAAAATCAAGATAAATCTTAGTTCATAATAGCTGTTTCACAGGCCAAATGATGCTTTCATTTACACCTGCACAACTGCATTAGCCAGCTGGCAGCTGGGGGCAGAAAGAGCTGCAAAGGCTGTTTATGGACAAAGGGTATTTGATAATGAATCAGAAGCAATAAACCCAAACCCTTTGTGGTGTTTTTTAGTTCCTTCCAGAGCACAGCCATGCTGCTTGGTGGTTCAGCTGCAGTTGGTTTCTTCCTCATCTTGTTTGACATCACTGATGTGCCGTGCAGATGGTGGTTATAAAACCACAAGTGGATAACGTGAAGCACAAGGACAGAAGGACCAAGTATGACACTGGCAGGTGTGTGAGGAGGAGGGAGCTGAGGCAAACCCCTTGCTGCCCTCCCCTTTGTGTCTAAATTCATTGGAACAAGAATTGAGTGCTGCAGAGGGAGTAGTGGTTAGTTTGAGGGGTCCCAAGGAAGTGTGTTAGCTGGATCTGGTGAGTTGGAGGGGGACAGGGAAGAAGCTGTGAATGGAATGCTGCTGCGGGCCCCGTTCTCAAAATTGATTGAGCAGTGTTGTGAGGAGTGAGAGGATGGATGGATGGATGGATGATGGCAGCAGTTCCACCTCTCCTTTCAGCCATCCAGACCAGAGAAGACAGCTCAGAGAGGGCTCCTGCTGTCCATGTGTCCACTAGGAAGAAGTACATGGACATAGTGAGCAAAACTGGAGTTAGCTGTAAGAGTCTAGTGATCTCTTGTGAAATTCCAGAGGTGTATGTGTGAGTTTTAATGTTTGTCATCATGACGGGAGGGAGAGAGGGGTGGCCATGACGGCTGAGGGGGGAGAGCAGGGGTGGCCATGAGGGTTGAGGGGAGATCTTAAGGGGAGATCAGTTTGCCCTTAGTGACATGGGTTAGTGGTGGCCTTGGCAGTCCTGGGGTAATGGTTGGGCTCGATTATCTTAAAGGTCTTTTCCAGCCTGGTTGATTCTGTGATTCTGTGATTTAGTGCAGATACTGAAGTGGCTTTCCCTGCTCCTGGGCACATGGAGGGGATCCAGACAGAATCATACAATCAATTCAGTGGCAAACCACCCTCCCTAGCCCACCTACCCCTCCGCTTTCCCTTCCCATCAGTGGGTTCTATGCTCAGAGGTACTTCAGAGGCTTGGGGTACAATAACGTATCGTACACAGTGGCTGTAGGAATGTATAATATGGAAATCATCTTTCAACCCTATTTCTTACAAAATGACCAGGCCATTTGTAAGAGAACATGCCAGGAGGGCTGGTTGTAGGCAGTGGCACAGCAGTGTGGAATTTCAGATGGAGCTTTGCCAAGGTGGGAAGATGGTAACAGGAGCTTGTGATGGGAAGAGCTGAGCAATGATTTTAGGCCCAAACAAAGGGAAATAGACAGAAGAGATTAAGCTATGAACTAGAATTAATATTGTTCTACTTAAATTAAGAGCAATGCTGTGATAAATAGCACAGAAAAAATATTTCTAGAACTTTATAATTTGGGCACAGAATTAATTTCTGCATACAAAATATAAACTAATTTCAGTATCATTTAAGCTATCAGAGGATGCATTTTCTTATCTGGGCAGTGGTAAATATGAAGGTTAAGGTTTTCAAGAACGAGTGAGTTTATGCAAGCCCATACGCAGATACAACAATAAATGACTAGAGTAAATGACAGCCCTGTGTGCTCTACCTGTGATGCGAGAGTGCGTTTGTGTTCAAAATGAATGCTTTAGAAACGTCTCCAGAGGGCAACAGCTGTGTTTGCTTACCAGGAGTGATGACGAATCCTAAATTCAGTATGAAAATAGCTGAGATTGTCTCCAGCTCCCATTTTCTGCTGATAAAAATTGTGGTATTTAAGAAAAAAAAAAAACCAACAAGAAATCAGAAATAGAAATGGTACTAAACTAATGGGATCAAATTCATTATGTTGAGCCAAACTGCAATTTTGTTACTCCAGATTTATTTCAATGTAATTCTATTAATATCAAAGCTAGAGTAACAAAGTGATGAGTCAGGTCTGTTGTTTGTGGATCTGCCTTAGAGATCATCGGCTTGTAAACAATTGCATACAAATGTAAATGACATGCTTCTGCCTTTCTTCACTTGGTTTGAGGAAATCTGCATATGTTGGAGCCTCCGGGTAACTTGGATTGAAACAGCTGAGAAAATACCCAGTTACAAAGATAATGGAGATGTAGTCAAGTCTTAATTGTCTTAAACAGTATGATTCCTATTAATTTAAGGAGGACAGTTATCAGTTCAGTTAGCCTGACAATAGGGTGAAACTTTGAAGAAAGCTGCAATGTGCTGCAGAAGCTTTGGATCAATTTAGTTGCTAACTAGGGTAAATAACTTCATTATTTAGTGTAATACTAAACGTCCATACAGAAAACTGCTGTGATAGGTTCCAGCTGAGAATATATCTAAGTTGTTTGCAGTGGAAAACTTGAATAAGGACATGTTTTAGTATGGTAGGATTTAGGAACTATATTGGGCACAGTGCAAGAAAAGATGACAGAGTGCACTTTGCTGTCCCACACAATGAATATGCCATATAAAATGCAACAGGTTGATAAAATAAGCCAGTGGGGGAAGAGCAGATGGGAATTGAGGGATAGGAAAAGATTCACTGGAAATCTCTTTCTGATCCCTCTCCCAAGCAATAAAGACCTGTTTGCACAGAGCTGTGTACCTGTGCATGAGTGTTTGCTATGCCCATTTATGCAGCCTGTTTCATGAAGAGATAAACCACAAGGAACTGTTTCAGCATGTTTCAGTCATAACATTGTATATTGTTTGTGGTGTGGGAACTCCTGTTGCAATAGTTGTCTGCAGTGCTTTGGCCTTGAAACCTGAACTTCAACTTTCTCCATTATTACTTTGCCCATAAATCTATCCATAACCCTGAACGATGTTGTCTTTGAACTCAAATGCATCTGCTCAGTGAAATTCTCATCCGAGCTTTAATCTTCTCTCACCTTAATATATCTTAACTTCCCTCTTTATGGCCTGGCACACAAGCTGAATTTAATGGTGATAAATGTGTTCCTAAGAGTAAAAGGTATAAAGTGTACATTAGAGATTAATCTAAACCAAAGCCGCATTGCCGAGATGTTAAACTTGGGGGAAATTTGAGCTGGGAGGAGCTAAGGAGCCAACGGTTGTAGCTTAGGCCCATCTTTAATGTCAAGCACTTTTTGCTGGTTGGTTTTAAGGAGTGTGCATTTATGTTAGGTGTCTTCTTCTAGTACTGAATATTTAGATCATCACTGAAGTCACTTTTCTCAGTTTACCTTCATACTGCAGTGAAGAACAAAACAAAGAGTTGTTCTGTGGAAGTATTTGAGGGGAGGAAAAGAGCAAACAAATCAAGGACAGAAAGCAAATCGTTCCAGCTCACCTTTCCAATTTGCATGTTCCTGATGCACACAGGGAATGTCATTGTAAGTGTGCTTCCTTTTTCCGAAGGGAAGTGGCCACTGTGCTCTGGCATCAGGCAAGTCTATCAAGCTGTAACTCTGTTCCTTTTTTTAAACAGCCATTCATTTGCTGGTAAAATTCATTGTTATCTAGGTCTGTTTTGCAGCTTCTGAATTACACAGAGCAGTACAATTTACTAATCTGTAAATTGGAGAAATAACATGCTAAAATGTTTTCCAGTTTGAATCATAGCTGTGATATTGGGCTTTTCTTGCTACTGGAAATAGAATTACTGTAACACATACATACATTTAAATGAGGTGTTGTAATTCAGAAATGAAGGTTTCAGTAACGTTTCCCCAGTGAACTTGGCTTGCAGATTGGCCTGGGCCAAACCTTGCATTGCTCCTTTTGCACATTCTACATGTGCTTGATCTAGAGACCATTTTAGCTGGATCATAAAGCTGCCTAGAGGATAAGAACTGTAGAGCACACTGAGCTTCTCAGAAGAGGGTTTCTACAGATACAATGAGTAAGACTATATATACAGCTTTGTAAAACTACACACAGGCAAATTACTTTTCTGAGAAGAATGCTTCTATGACCAGTGATTCAAAAGGAGTGTTTAGGCATATGCTGAAGTCTACTAAATTGAAATCTTTAAGAACAAATTTGTGTTAAATTAATTTGATTTAGGCATATGCTCTGGCGCTCATGAATCATGACGTGTTGTCTAAGTCATGTGTCTTCTTCATAGGAGATTGCAAACACTGAAAAGCAAAAAGAAATTGCAAGGAGATACGTACTTGTGCTCAAATGATGGATTCTTCATTGAACCTCTAACAAGAGGCCACTGGCTTTTGAAACTGGCTTTGGTTTGTTTTCATTCTGTTCTGCTTCTCAACTCTTTCCCCTCTCAAGACAGCACAGCTGGAGAGCATTAACTGAAAACAAATGATGCTGCAGAATATCTGCTTGCTCAGTGTTGCTTTTTCAGCTTAATTCGGCTAACTGATGCCTGATTGAAATTTTAAAGTATGTGTAACTGCATTTAACACTTAAAACCCAAAGATAGCTGTAAAACAATCCCCCCTTGTCCAGCAAAAGTTACGCAGAGAAGGAGGAGGGTGGTTTTCCCTGAGTCCTTCCAGGTATTCAAACTTTCTTGCCTTTCTTTCTCCTTTTAACATACTTAATTTCAGGTACCAAATTTTTGTGGGATGTGTCTT
>JAOEHX010066441.1:5784-39941 GCA_025448015.1 Bolborhynchus lineola | reverse complement strand
TGTTCTCTGCACCTTTTTCTTCACCATAGTCACTGATTAGACCATTTCTTCCTGCAGAAATTACTCATTTTTAATGGGCACTGTCAGTCTTCTGTTACTGCCTTTGCTTACTGCATGGGGTTGGAACTAGATGATCTTAAGGTCCTTTCCAAACCTAACTCTTCTACGATTCTATGTAAACCAAACTTTCAACTCTTCTTTTTCCTAAATCATGTGAAGACATGTTGCTCATCAAAACCTGTCTACAGATGAAGTTTCTTTCTAAACTAGGCAAGAGGTAGCTGGTTTACTTCATAAAGTGAGAATTATTACTTGGATTTTTCATCTTTTTTGGCTTTTTCATTTACTCTCAAATAGGTTTTTGACATTAAAATTTGATGCTGCCACATAAATCTTCTGAAAATATGTAACGTTAACTGAAATTTTAGACAATCCTTCTTTAGGAAACTGCAAGGTTTTTCTTATCCATCAACATCCTCTATTTAGGATCCCAAAGAATGCATGGCTTCAATTCCTTCTGCCTGTCTTCTGTGCCTCCCAGAAGTTAAAGCAGGGAGGTCAGCAGCCATCACCCTAAATTGGGAGATGTCAGGTGAGAGTGACATGCACTACTCTGAAAGTCAGTCACCTTAACACTCATGGACTTGAAAAGATAAAGACTGAAACCTCCAATTTAGGCACTGCTTCTGTTCTGGATATCTGAACTCCTGGAGTGTTTTGGCATTTCACTTTCTCATTCAAAAAGTTCACTTTGTCTCCAGGCTCTGGCAAGGCAGGGGCAGAGGTGAGCTGTGACAGCCTAGGGTGCTAATGTCCCCAGGCACCTACTCTGCATCTCTCCAGTAGCACAGACACCAGAACACAGCATGTGCCCCATCTGCAGTCCCTCAGCCACTGGAAGTACAGCGCAGCTGGGACAGTCCCGCTATCCCTAAACTCTGTCCTAGCCACCAGCTCGCCTACAGACCTCTGGCACTCATGCAGTCCACAGCAAACAGTTCTAGGGAGCTGAATCCTACTCTCCAAGAGGCAGCGGATATTTTCCTGCTGGTTTGAGAGCCTCAGATGCTCAATGAGCAGCCAACAAACACCGGCACACAGGATGAGACAGGAGAGCGCAGCAAGGAGTGAACAAAGGTCCAGGACCATCCCTTCCAGCCAGCCAGCTAACCTGAAATCACACTGGAATTTCAGTCAGGCTGTGCCAGCACGGATAAATAAGCTTTTGCTAGTGTTACAACAGCACTGGCAAACCACCCATTCTGTTCTCATCGATTTGGGGACAAATCAGAAGAAAAACATTTAAGATGAGTCTAAGAGCCACAAACCTGTAGAAGAGAGGGAGGAATTATTTACACTGCAATCAACTCTGTCAGAACTTGTCCGTCAGAGCCCTTCTACTGGGCAAAAAATTTCTCTATTGCAAGGGTTCAACCGAGTTAAAATTAGTGTTGGGAAAAAGTGAAGAATGGAGAGTGCTTCAAATGCCTCATGCTGGATTGCTGTTAATGTTTGAAAATCATCACGAGGGTAAAGCAACTTTTGCACTCAGAACTTAGCTTTGCAAAAAGGGAAACACTTTGGCCGGGAACCTAAAACAGCTTCAAGGACTGAGGTATAACAGCAAACAGTTTTAAGAGCTCTTCTTTCGTAACAAATGCTTTAACAACAACATTTTGTTCCTCTGATTGCTTAAAAAACAAAAAACAACTGCCGTATATGGATGCAAGTGATATACAGGTTCCTTGAGAAGATTTCCTCAAGTACCCAGAAGAGTGAAGGCCCAAAGGATGACTGCTAACCTAGCTCAGGGCTAGGTTATTTGGTACAACCAGTCAGACTTTGTCTATACTGTGAGGCCAAAAATCAGAAAACACCCGCATGCCTTGGGTTGGCACACAGATGTTAACAGGAAGTTTTAGTGTAAGCAAAATACTACACACGTTGTAATTCTGATGTGGATATAGGCATATGTGAGTATATGCACTGTTCACCCCATTCCATGAAAGTAGTGCTGGCCCAGACAGCTGACCTAATGACACTGACAGAGTAGGATTAACCTGCTAGCAAAATCTTCACTTTTACAGCTCCAGAAACATGGCATTCCTCCTCAAAAACTTAGAGCATCACAGCCAAGATCTGTGATTTACTGTTCCAGACCTATGATTTACTGTTAGGCCAAGAATAATTCTCATTTGCCAGATCCTCAAGTTTTCAATGTTTTATTTGAGTGCTTTTCAGAGCTGGAAGAGAACTTCTGGGATAACTGACGGAAAAACCAACTGAGACAAAGGGGCTGTGCCCAGGAATGCTAACAAAATGCAAGAGTACCAGAAGATGTGCAACAGAAACAAACTACATCACTACAGGTATCTCTGTGCTGTTCAGAATGTTGCACACACTTACAAGCACATTCCTACTATTCGTACATGCTAGCTATGTCAGGCATCGTTCCCCTTGCATCTCCCTCAGGTCATCCATCCCTGTGGACAGCTCAGACCGAAACGTTTTCCAGACTTGCCAAAGACACACATGTCACATGCAGAACTTCCTGTGAAAGCTACATTTGCAAATACCCACACCAGACAAGATGTCAGACCTGAACCAACAGTAAATACTGCCTCTGAAAGCATCGTGACAATATGCCCACCAGCTCCCTGGGAGTGTTTGTTACCGAGGAAGACCAGAAAAGCCAGTGTAGACAGAGCTGCGTGACTCCTGGCACTCACATCAGCCAAGAAGGTCCTGACAAAAATATCATGAGACTACAAAGAGCAAGACAGTCATCACGCAAATAAAAGGTATCAGACACAGCAACCTTATTTTGTTAAACAGCACAAGACTGCCGTGTGACAGTGATGCTAATTACTCTATTTTGAGAGCCCTTTAGAGTAATGGACAGGAGGGAGAGGGGAGAGAGACAGAGGGTAATTAAGGCTTTACAATTATTACTTTTAAACAAAAGAGCCCTCAGTTCCAAGTTGAGCCTCTCCAGAGCAGCTCGGGCTCCTGCAGCAGCAGGGATGCTGGGGCTCAGCACGGACCAGAGCAGCGTGGCACTGCCAGGCAGTGAGTCCCCAGTCCAGCCCTCGCAGCGGGAATGGGAAGCTGGCACATGGCCCACGGCGCCTTGGACTACCAGCTATTATAATGCATTGCTGGCAAAGCTCCTGCAGCCACAGAAAGAGAGGAGGAAAATTAACTCAGGTTTAATAAACACTGTAGAGTAAACACGATTTCAGATAGACACCAGATATAAATACTAGGCTTTTTCTTAAAGACACAGCCTATTTCCAGGCAACAGCATTCAGATCTTAAAACAATGAGGTCTCCCATAGCTTTTCCTTATGTCTATCTAAAAGAAAGGTCCCCAAGAAGATGGGTTTTTTCACCCCCCATTTCAAACACAGGATCACAATATCTCAGATGACATTAGAACAAAATGAGACTAGGGGATGGGGTATTACTGAAGGCAGGTGTCTGTTACAGCCCAGCCAGCTAGAGTATCCTTTGCACCAGATAACCTTTCAGTCAAGACAAACAGTATAACTAGGGCAAGCGTGTTTGTAGGGTCAAGACACAAACAGAAACCCACACAGAGAGCCAGGAAAACTTCATCCCTAAGTAAGTGCTGCCAAGAGCACTTATCGATATGATGGGCCTCAACTCTACAGATCAGAAGGATAAACACATCTCCAAGTTGCCTGGATGACAAACAGTCCTTTATCAAGGCTTGGAGCCTCAATATTTTGGCATTGTGAAATACCTGCAAAGACACTCATACAGCAAAACAATTACAAAATGTAATTAGGAGAGAGATGCATATGGTCACACAAGTCACTTGTCAAGCAGCCTTTGGAGAATAAGAGAAAATTTCTTCTAAATAACTAAAAATTAGGAAAATGCAGCTTCTGAAGCAACAGCAAGGTAAACATCAGCCTACAAGTTTGGCACACATCCTATGTTTCTGTAACCTCTTACAAGAAAACATACCCTGAGTCTTAAGCTACTCCTCAAAATTGTCAGCAACTTCAATTTCTAGTGCAACATCATCAGGATTCTTCCACTCATGCAGGTGCCCCCCTCAGCAGACAGTGACATCAATGCATTGATTTTGACACTTCCTCAGTAGAAAAGCTCCGATTTAAATTACACTTGCTGTCACAAACAATTTGTGCTGTGCCACGCTCTGCCCGCCCAAAGTTTCTCCCTAGCATGTTGTTGGCAAGCTAATGAGATCAGCGCATCCTCCAGAGCAGCAAGATGAACTACAGACGATGACATCTCAGAAGGTTCTGGTACAGCAAGTATCATAGAAAACAGCTGAACATAACCATAACAAAAGACAGAAAGTAGTACTAAGGGACAACCCATCCACCTTGCCCTAAAGTCCTCTTTTGGCGGGTAAGCATAAGATCTAGCAGTCTGTCTTGTGGAGGGGAGTTGCAATATGAAAGGCTGCCATCCAAATAAGTCCCATTTAAAGCAAGACTAAACTCTGAAGGCAAGGAGGGAATAAATCATATGAGTATCTGTGGGTTACAGCTGAAATGCCAGCACATTTCATAGGATAAGACAGCCAAAATATATACAATATAAAAAAAAGAAAGATGAATTTTCCATTAGATGGAACAACAAGAGATAAAGGAGGCCCCAGGAAATGTTGATCTTGCTTCCAAACATCACGAACACAAGTCAGGCTGGGGCAGAATGGAACCAGTATGTCCTCACCCCCCAGAAGTCTGCATTACAGCAAAGCTGTAAGATCATGAACAAACACTGCAGACAGGAATCAGGTAAACAGCAGAGTCCAATTATACAGTCTCTGCTATGAAAATGAGACCTACAAGACTGAGTTACCTAAAGCTAGTGAATGAATTAGCAAGAGGGGAAAAAAGGGGGAGGCGGGGGTAGCACAAATTCAGGTTCCCCTGCAAAAGCAGAATTAACACTAAAAATGTGAATACCCTCCAGGGAGTTTCCACTCTGTACATGCTTCCCAATTACTGCAGAGCACTCGTGTTTCAGTATAGAACAGGAAAAAGGCAAGATGGCTCTGCTTTTTAAACAAAACGTGACAGGAGGCCAAATATTGATCACATCAGTGATGGAAACCCACCAATCCCATAGAGCAACCGCTGTATTTCTGTTATTCATCACAGTTACCACAAATGTGATGACTGGTTTTCATCATTAAGAAGCAAGATAGCATTTTCATGAAGGGAAAATGCTGACATTGAGGAGATCTTGCAGGGTGACCAGCAGCAAACCACAGCTGATGTGGCTGGGGCAGAGAGGTTCTCCAAGGGCACAAAAGCTCAGCAAAGCCAGTCTGCATTCCCACCGAGAGCACAGCCTGCTGCTTCCCTACCCTCAAACCTTTTCTGTCACACACACTTCACAAAATCCACATTCATTTCTGTCTTCCCACGTCTTCCTGAAAGAAGAACCTAATCCTGTATTGGTAGAGACAGGCGGTTGTTATTATTATCTACAGGAAAAACAAAAGATACTCATCTTATCTAAAGCTCAGCGTAAACAACGGATGGGGAGAAGGGAAGTGGAGACTGCACCGCAGCACTACCATTCAGTATGGCCTTTCTGAGCACCAAAGGTCTAGGTGTCTTGTCCCCTTTCTGCAGTCAGGGAAATGGAGAGGTGAGGACGGGGCACTGCCCCAGGAGGTGCAAAGGCAGAACCCACCATTAGCAGTGGCACCCATAGGCAGCACTGCCTGTGCAACTCAGGGTTATTTCAAGCAATGCTTCCAAGATGTGGAGATCAGCACATGAGTGAATCATGGTTTTCTTCACATAAAAAGGCAAAAAAGAGAAAAGTTTCCCATTGCACAGGCAAGCAATTTCAGCCATACCACACTCATGTGACTGCAGCTACAGGGGACAAAAAGGCACTGTGCAGTTGGATATAGCCCAGCCCAGATCCAAGTTAATCACTTCCTCAGATCAGGCCACAGAGGAGCAATGCTGTCACAGATGTTTACACCATCCTCCCCCGAGACAACCAACGAGAACTGCATGAGGACAGAGAGCAGACAACAGACTGAGAGCCAGTAACACTGCACCTACCCTGCTTGCCTCACGACAGCACTCACTCTCCTCTCCGGGGAATAAGGAGTATATCCTGCTGGGAGAAGCTCTGGTGCTGGCTTGTATTTGAACTTCAGCTGGCACAGTAACAGTCTAATTCATGGTAAGGGCTCCCTGGGTGAAATAACAGGTTTTGGGGGTTTTTCTTGCCAGTTTTCATTAAAAAGAAAGAAAACTCTATTGCTTTCTCAACAAAATAACATGAAAAAATCAGCAATAACTCTATGTTTATGCAGACTTCCATGCAGGAACAACTAGCTAAGACATTATTCCAAAAGAAAGACAAAATCATTGATACAGACCCTTGTCAGACAGCTACTTCACTTCCTTTTGAATAAACTAAAAATACAACAGAAGTTCTTGCTGAAATACAAGATAACTTCTTTTTAATTCTGAGGCAATAAGAGAGAGAGGACAGCAGAAATCTGTTATGAAAGAAAGGAAGAGCAATATATTAGTGTCAGGTAAGAATTCAAGCAACAAGTTCCACGGGGAATACGGATCTCCCAAAGTTGAGTTTCTCAGAAGCTTCAGCTGCATGAAGACAACGTTCAAGATAAACAAGGCATGCCAGTGTTCAAAATCAGGCTCACAAGCAGCTCCATCACTTCATTATGCTGGAAAACAGCAATAGGAAAGACAGAATCATTTCTAAATGTTTTGCCACCACTTCCTGCTTGACAGCACAGAATCACTTTTCATAGGCAGTCATTTCAGACCTGAAACAGAATTAGATGTGCTACAGCAAGGATTTGTAGTTTCTTCTGAAGGTCTTAACATTACTCCCTCCCAGAGCGGCTTGGCTGGCATGAAAGGAAGGATATGCTGCAATAGAGCAGCATTTACTTGAAATTATTTGTTTGCCTCAAAACATTAACATCTTCCAAATATCACGGGTGGAGGAAGGAGGTGACAAATCATCTAAGGGGTGGCAAGAGGAAGATGAGAATTTCCATTACTAACTACGTGTTAGGTAGTCCCACCCCAAAAAAGTCATGATGCTATCCTAGGATGTGAGAAGAGAAAGACCATGGTTTCTACACATCAAATTACAGGAGCCACATTCACATTATTCCAGGGTAGCTCACATCCAGAACCTGCAGGGACACTATCAACTTTGAAGGTCAGCTCCTGAAATCCTTACAAGTGATTCTTGTATTTCAAGCCCAGCCTGAAGAGAAGTTCTGATCAGAGCTTTCTTCAGATATCACAAGAGTATTTAGCAAATATTTTCACACATCACCAGCACTTACTTTCAGTCCAGAAATGGACCAGGAAAAGGTACAAAGTAGTTTTCCAAATACAATTTTACACCGGTAGATACCCAAGATAAACACAGCTCTAAGGAGACCTAGAGTAAATAGATGACTTGACTCAAGGCTTAGCTCATCACAAAATACTTAGGGATGAGGCTGGCATTCATCAAGAGACTAAAAAGAAAATCAGGTAATTTCCCTCATAGAGGCCACAACTTGCTGTCTGAATCTCTAACCCACTTCAGACCGGTGAAAATCTATCCTTCATTTTGCCAGATGAAGTAAGTTTTAACAGAAGGTAACAGTCACTGTTGTGAAAATACTTCTGAGGATATAGACTGTGTTACAAAGTCACCTATTTCTGAAAGCTTGCTAAACCAAATGTTTAATAACACCCTACCACTACACCACTTTCTCATGTATCTTTGCTCCTTCCTTCCAGCTCAGTAGATGGTACCCAGGGAATACAAAAGACACATCACAAATTCCCTCAGCAGAGCTGGCGTACAAAACTAACGTCTACAAGTCTCCAACAACAACAAAACAAAGCAAAAAAGTAGTAAATGAAGCTATGCTTAACTTCATTATGTGAGGAAAAAACACAGTGTTTCCTCCACCAAAAACACCAGGCATGCTGATAAACAGCAAGCAATGGCCAGTAGCCAAGTAATGCATCATAAATAGCAAGAGTGCTTTTCTCTAGCAAGAGACAACAGTGAAACGAGTTGGACTGTAGGAGTCCAGCTGGGAAGAGGTTTTTACAGAAGCATATTCATGGATTTTTATGTTGACCATTTCAAACATGTACATATGAAAAGGTTAATGTTCTTCTGTTTCTTCCCTTTGAAGGTCATGAAGGAAGCAAAAATAAAGCGCTCTTTGATACTACCACAGCCTACATGGAGATGCTATTGAACAGTACAAAGCTGTTTGGAGAAAGACCGTTCAATTTTCTTTTAAGCAAATCCCAAAGTCTTCTATGAACTCTTTATATAAATCCGTGAACTTCACACAAATAAATGTGAAGAGTTTCATGTTTCTCAAGAAAAAATCCGCGGGGAAACCTCTAAAGTTTGTAAACCCTTGAATTCCTGTGTTAAATAATAAGCATCAGTCACTGTTTCAGTTAAACCTAGAAAAACATATTTCAAGAAAATGCAGCTTTGTAGCCTTTGCAGATCAATGTACTTGGGTGTGCACTTTGGTCTTTCCCTTCTCCCAACCCACAGATGAGCTTTATATCCCAGCAGCCATTTCAAGTCTGTAAAAAGGTCTTTTGTTGCATTGCAACGTGTCCTAGCACAAATGGAAACGTTTCAATCTAATGACAAATAATGTGTTAAGATATAACCATGCTTCATAAAGCTTGAGCTTTCCCACAGCAGAACCTCATGCTATGGGAAGTTTCCATCAGTTCCTGTTCTGAACACTGCCCACAGACTGCCTCGATGACATCTAACACACATTTCCTCCTACCCTTATTGAGGACCTGACAGACAACTGCATGTCACCAAGAGGACTGGCACCACGAGCTGAACCGCAAGATTGCTATCCATTATATGGCAGGGCCAAAAACCTTTCTGCATTTCACTAAGATGTTGCCACAAGAAGAGACAGCACTCAATTCCCCTGCAATAATGGAGTGTTATCTAATGGGATAAATATTTGAATCAAGGATTGCAAACGTACTGCTAGGTTGTTTTTTTCCTCCTGCTTTCACCATAGCTGACACTGGCTGAGAGGAACACATGCACATTTATGTTCAGCACTGCCTCCATCCCAGAACAGCTTCAGCAAGAGAAGCAATGCCAACCAGCACATGCGTGGTGACAAGCTGGCAGGTCTGCCGAGGTCCCACCATATTGCAATTGAATGACCTGGAGAATATGGAGATCCAAAGGTGGTGGTCCCGGTTTCAGCTCTCAGAAATGATGCCAATAAATACAGGAACGCAAAACTAAGGCCAGAAGACATTTCCTTCCAGGAGGCAAAGGGAAAACAAAAAAATGGCACAGGTTTTTTGGGGGTTGGTTTCATCCCTTGCTTTCTGAAACAAACACCTCCCCATAGCCTTCTTTCTTCACCTCTACTGCTTAGGCAGCTTCATTTAGTTGATCACTGGGAACTGGGCTTCATTCAGCACCTTAAAATCTGCTCGCTCAGACTACTCCTTCAGGCACTGGCAAAGTTTTTAACTAATAAGCACTTGCCTATTAAGCTGAAGATAGAGTTACTTATAAAATGAATTATGCCTTCCTGGTTGAACTGGTTTTCATTAACATCTGGAAGGAAGGCTTAGCAATTTTGCCTGTGTCCACGCAGCCTATGGCCAGCTTCACCAAGATGGCAGAAGAGGGACGCCCACAGGCCTGGGCACTCACAGAGACCAGTGACCTCCACAGCACAGAAAGAGAGCATCAGTACCACAGCCTGGGGAGAGCTGATGGCATATTCACCAGGACAGCAAGGTGAGGAGGTTTTACCACCTTTGCAACTGCAATGCCCATTTACTTACCCTTGAGTTTTTACTTGCTAGCACTTTAAAGACAAACAAGAATCAAGCCTGACACAAAAGGGAGAAGAAAGGGAAGAAAGAGACGTTCACCATCCTTGAGATGCTCAGGTTCTGTTTGCAGCAAAAAAAAAAAAAGCTTAGTTCTGGTGAAAGGAAAAGCTAGAGGAGTTACCTGAACTTCTGTGTGCATCCATCCCAAAACAGCAGACAAGGACTCCCAAAAACTCATTAGGCAATGCAAGTCTACAAATTGCACACACACTTTGAAGCAAGCACGGAGTTTACAATGCAGACAGAAAACATCCTCAAAGCCTCCAATGAAAGGTCTGAGTTTTTCAGAGTTAAAGGAAAGTATACGTGCACAAAGGAGTCAATTCTCATTCTGGAAAACATGCCTTTTCCTTTTTGCAACTAAAAAAGGAGCAATATTTTTTCAAATATTACAAATGCTCACATAAGCCCTGTAAAACCAGGCTCCCAACAACAACATTCATGGAGCTGGCTGGCATTTTAACAAGAATGGGCAGAACTTGTTTGTCATTTTCTTGTATTTAAGCCAAATAGCTGTTAAGGTCGGTGCAGGAGGGCAGCATCCAAGTTTAAGATACATAAGTAAAACAGTACCAAAGCAGTAACAACAAAGTAGCCTCAAGAATTATAATAGCAGGTAATCATCACTAAGAAAATCAAATGTAAAATTTGGAGTTCGATTATTTATTATGTTGAGGTTTTTAAATTATTATTTATTTCAGCTTTGGCCAACTATTTTGAAGGCATTTGAAACTAACCGAGGCTACTGAATGTTGCTTAGGCTTCATTGTCAGCTGAATTCACACAGGAAACAAACAATCAAGTATCTGTCTCTCAGCAAGTATGTTAACCTTTAACACCCACAGTAAAACCCTCTTCCTCTTCAGAGAGGGAATGGGGGAAGAAACCCTTCCCAAACTGGACCAGGCTTCTGAAGAGAAACAATTTACACACCAAAGCATGAAGGATCCATACAAATGCCATATCCTACCTAGTGCCTCTGACACGCTTCCCATGTCTGCTGGGCAGCTCTTGGCTCACCACGGACAGATCCTCTGCCCACACGGAGCCAATTATGAGTTTCTTAGTCACAAAGAAATTACGCCAAGCAGAGTTCACCCTGTAACTTTCTGCTGGGATGGACCATTCATCTCCCCTTGCAACATGGACAGGGGCAGACAGTTCTGAAAATTGCCAGTAATTACTGGGAGCTTTTCACTGTGCTTCTTCAGGTCAAGAAATTTGTTGTGTCTAGAAGTCAAAACTCTGTAAATAACACACACAATATTTTAGACACACATGATTATTCTATATACACACATAGGTACTATATATACCACAAGCATCTATTGAAAAAGATCCACAAAGTTGGATTTCAGGCCTTAATCCAACTCAAACAATTGGAGCACATGAGAAAACCTTTCTGGACAGGGAGATCGTCCTCCGTCTGTGTTCTTTCAGCATCCTTGCAATTTCCTCTGTTTCAGAAGCTGACCGTAACTAGGACTGGGACAACACGTTAGAAGTGGATCCAAGTCCATCAGATGCTTCCTATGTCATTTCACCCATGAGGGTTTTTGCAGGGAGAAGCAGGGGCCGTTTGCTGCGAGCAGGCTGTTTGGAGTTATCTTCTGCCAAGTCCCTTCTGGGACTTCATGTTAAGCAAAAGGGGTAAGGATGACTGAAGGGAGAGTCTGAACTGTAACACAAAGTATAAGCATTCTAATGTCTTAAGTGATAGACAAAGGCAATTGAACCAGAAAGCAAGCAAATTGCTATGTTTATCATATATATGCTATTGTTACAACAGAGGCTCTATTAAAACAAGAGCTCTCCAGTATCCAAATTTGATCAGTCAATAGGTGATATACATTTCAGCTGAGACCCTTCTGATCTCTAAACTGCATTAGAAAAACAGCTGCAGTCAACTACTCCTAATAAATACGTTACTGCAAAATAAATACAGCCTTTTTCTGTGTAAATATATTACTGTTTTACAACAAGTACCTAAAATAACAGTTAGATTTTGCTCTACCATAACATCTTATAGTGAATTTAGGGATACCATCATTCTGCATGGCTACTGTATCACAACACAGCAAGGACAGCATAGTACAGTATAGTATAAAGTATTCAAAGGGAAACCATATATGAGTTTCACTACAACACTGGCACAACATACCATGACAATGCCAGAAAAACTGACTCTGGCTGATTCAGAGCGCAGCAGCACTGCTGTTAACCAGCAGGGAGGAGCAGCTCTGCAGGTCCTTTAGGCACTTGGGCTCTCTTCTTGCTCACGAGCAGCCAGTTCTGTACCAGATGCTCTGTGCCGTCACTGGCTACAGGGCAAGGGCCGCAGACTGCTCCTTAGGGCTGTACTCCCCTGAAAGCAGGCTCAGGTTTTATATGCCTCTTTAAAAAGGAGAAAGCTCCCTGCCCTGCACTCCTTCTGCAGACACCCAGCACCAGACTCTCCTGAGAATGATGCAGGGAAGTCCAAACACTACCAAAATCCACTGCCTTTCCATAAGTCTCCCACAAAGGTTTTATTTCTGAGACCAGCAGCTGAGCCACGGCAGAAGCCAGGCACCATGCTATGCCACTGAAACACAACTTCTGCTAGCGTATGACCCCCAGAAGCCCAAAGGCACTTCATAGAATCATAGAATGGTTTGGGTTGGAAGGGACCTTAAAGCTCATCCTGTTCCAACCCCCTGCCACGGGCAGGGACACCTTCCACTAGGACTAGGTTGCTCCAAGCCCTGTCCAACCTGCCCTTGAGCGCTGCCAGAGATGGGGCAGCCACAGCCCCCCTGGGCAACATGTGCCAGCACCTCAGCACCCTCACAGGGAAGAATACCAAATATTATTGAAACAAGCATAGCAGCATATCTAACTCATTTTTATATCCTGCACCGTTTATATCTAAGGCTATTGGCAAAGTCCAAACCACTAGATCAGAAAAATTACAGAGGCCACAGTGCTTTTAACATCTATGCACCTGCTGAATGAACATCAATGACAAGTCAAGTCTTGCTTATGTATAAAGATTTAGGAGGTTGGGATGACTAATGTGAATGAATACATTCATTGGGAAGTACACGGGAGAGAAAGGAGAACAGTGCTATTTTGTCTGTGACAACTTTAATAGCCACCTCAGCACAGCACACTCTGAAAAGCAGCAACAGAAATGTAAACCACCTGGTTTGGCTGGATGCCTGCATTGCAGGGCACTTGACCCCAGGACTTCCTGAGCTCCCTGCTACACTGGATCTCCAGCAACAGCCTGGATGAGTAACGACCAAAGAGCACTGACATGCGGCAGCGGGGTTACAAACAACTTCCTCCACCGAGACACCTCCTGCTGTAATTAGGGAGGCGAGCAGCATGGGCAGGGAGAGCTGCTGGTGCTGTAGGACAGGGCACTAGCATCCTGTTCAGCACCAGCTACACCACATCCATCCCACCCCTCTGCCTTCCCCCTCACATAAGTCTCCTTAGCACCAAGTCAAGCAAAGGAAAAACCTTTATGAGGAAGTGGAGCAAAACAAGATCATCTCTCTGAGTCTTACAGTTTATCGACAGGCTTCTTGCTCATCCTTTGAAACAGAAACTAGCTGGGCTTCCAGTCACAAGGGCCAGGCAGCTTAAAAACAGCAAACACCAAATAAGCAACATAAAACCAAACAAACAGCTTTGATGACTGCAGCAGACCCTGGTCAGCAGCCACCACCTTTCCCTGTCATGACTCAGTACATCCTTTCTGTGCCATCACATCTGGCTTCTCATGCTGGACTCTCCTCAGAGCAGCAGTCAGCTCCCAAACTGAGAACTACCTGCTTGTACTAGATGTGCTTTTGTTGGGCCCAAAAAAGACCAGATAGAGAGGTATGCGTAGGAGTGCATGGGGGAAGTACCGTATAAAGGAGGTGGCGAGAGCAACACAAGCTTTTCCTCTTGACTTAACCGCCCAGGCCCAAAATAAAAGAGAAACACGGAGGTACAAGGATTGGAACCATTAGTGCTGTGGTCCAAGGGAAACCAGGGGGCCATGCAGGCATGCACACCAAACCCAAGCAAGGCACAGAAGGGCCAGTCTCTGAAGAAGCCACTATCCCCAGGTAAGAGCAAGCTGTAGACACACAAACTGCTGCAGAAAACTGAACTAAGTTTGTAGTTACAACTTAGCCTAAATTTCTCTTTAAAAAGCTGCCGGAAGTTGGTTGGGGATTTTGTTGGTGGTGGGTTTTGTATTGTTTTTTCACTCTCTGTTCTCTCTGGAAATGAACCCACAAGTATACTTCAGTATTCAATTGGGCAGTGTCATTGTTATTTAATGAGACTTATTTAATCTTATACCCGGATAAGAGACTCAGATGGTCTCTCCCTTACTTCTGTAGAGTTCACCAGGTAATTCAGAGTCAGTCAGTAACTTCCATCATTCCCCATGCTAAAGAGAGAACAGCATTTTGCCAAATTTATTTGGGGGAAAGGAGGCGGAAGCAGCTTTAAGTGCATAAACTGTTAGGCTGCAGCATGGAACAGGCTGACCTCCCGGACCTTCAACTATGTGACTAACCCTGACAAGTTCAGAACTGGATTTCTTCCAGGTTTTCTTGTGAAACTTGTGATTTTTCTCCCAGGTTGTTACAACCCTTTTTTTCAGCACAGTGATCTAACCAGAGCTCTACGCTTTTGCACAAATCTAGCCTGTTTTGTTCAAGCAAGATCTTGAAATACAATTAAAGCTCTAAGGGTGGGTGCAGTCAATTTGTTTTGATAATGTTTCCTGTTTATAACAATCCTAAATTTCATTGCATAGGGGAATGAGATCATCAGAAAGGCATGGAAGGAGGGAAGTAGGATGTTTACAGCACCCAATTCATTTTACCTGAGCTTATAGTCTTCATCACTTTGCAAACCTTGAATAATTCAATCCACTGGTGCATACAGAAAATATACAGGGTTCAATGATCAGGACACCTATGAACTGTCTCCACCAAAGAAAAGCCATCACAGTTGGAACCAGACGATGTTAAGGTCCTTTCCAACCCTACCCATTCTATGATTCGATGATTTTCCAAACCCCCTATCATAAGCACCCTCTTACAATGCTACAGAACACGCTACAGAGCAAGGGGAAAAGAAAAAGCTCACAGGTTTCAGGAGATAAAATGCACAATCTGAACACATCTGAAATTTATTATGGGCTAAAGAAGTAGTTTCAAGCATTTATCTCAGCAGAAAACAACTAGACTATTTGAAAGCTCTGCTGTGCCATCGTGATTCTTGAACACCATCTGAAACCTAGACTGACTTCCAGCCTCCGTCCAGAAGACAGAGGTCACCTTCTACCTGGCAAGACCAACCACAGAACAAAAGCAGGATCTCACAACACTTAGGAACAGGGAAGAGAGAAGGCTACAACAAAAAAGCCCAACACTTGAACCTGGAGCATTCGTGAATTTCTCTCAATAGTATTTTCCACATAAAGAGTCTCAGTTCATGCAGATTAGTTTGAGACTCCCATCTAACTGACAGAAGAGGAGACAGCAGGAGACAGTAAAAGCGGTTTTCAATTCAACTGGAATAACAAGGCAGGGGAGAAGCAGTGAGTCTTGCTCCGTTTACCAACTACATGTTAAATCCAGGCCACTGCTTCTACTGCCAGACATTAGCCCACAGTATATTATTCAGTTCTTTCATTATTAATGAAGCACAGCAAAAGAAATCACAGTCTACCTCTGACTAATATGGATTTTAAAGTACAAGACACAGAACGTGCCCCTCAGCGTAAGCTTGCTGGAGCAGTGACCAGCATTTTAACACAAACACTGCTCCACTGCCTTATCTTTGTGGCCCTGACTGCTGCCCACGTGGTCTGCTTGCCTTTGTATGGAAAATTTCCAAAACCTACCCACATAAGCTCTCTTGTGAGCAAGCACAGAAGTCAGCCCCATGCCCTGAACACAGCCCCTCTCTGCCTTCTCAGAACGGGGAGTTTACTTTGAGCTAATGGCATCTTTGAGAATAAGCTTTTGTAGCTCTTTTCCTGAGTAATTATGTCAGTGAACAGACCAGTGTGTTGCAACCCATGAGCTTCTTGGACAGCAGGCAGGAATATCCCACTGACTAGGAATAACATGATGCTTCCCCACAAAAGAGGGCAGGGAGAACTGGTGGCAGTGGGTAGGGAAGCAGGGCCCCGACCCACTCCTCATCAGCAGTTTAGTGATGAATACGTTCCATCAAGTCAGTGTAAGACTTCCTGCTCAGTTTTGCTGCTGGGATGCAAAGAAAGCAGCAAAACCTTTCCATTGCAATGGTTTGGGGAAGAAACAGAGGTTACACCAACAGGCACAGAAACAAGAACCAGCGAGACAGGTCAGATAAGAGTTGATCTAAGACACAGTAATATTGTCTTCCAACTCAGAAATACAATGCAACCTTCAAAAGAAGGCAAGCTTAAACTTCTGTACATACTTTGATAAGTGACAACTTGCTCCACTATTGTTCTCCGTAGAAAATTTCCAGCCTCTCTTTCTGTTGTCTTTTGTTGTACTAGTCCTGGCATTACTCCAGATGTATCCTGACACAGCTTAGTGTCATATTAAACACTGCATTTTGAAAACAGCTTCAAAAGCTTTCCATTCCCAGCAGAAGCACAACACAACATTACACTTCTATATCTCACACACTGGATCTGTTTGGAGAAAGTTTACTCCCAGCTTAATAATATATTTCATGGAGGTGCATGTACTGCTCATAATACTCCTCATTCTTAAAGATAACATTAGTCATTACAACAAGTACTCATGTTTATGTGCTATATCTTCATTTTGCACATAGTACTATTAAAAGTAGTTATTATTGGTCAGTATATGCACAGACTAGAGGGAGAAAGCCTCCGATTCTTTTACAACTACCTTGCTGATTCATCTAAGCACATATGTTCATGAATTTTCACTGTCCCTGCTAAACCCTGGGCTTCTCTTTCTTCAGTACAGGGCATCAGCATCACACAGCACACAGACATTTATAACTCCTGAATACCATGAGAGACAAACATGCAATTAACTGCATTTAAAAATATGCAATTATTGATTTACTTTTACAAAGCAACCTGCTTTTATTTTGAAAGGCAATTACGTATTTATTAAGCACAGAAAAGAGCTGGGTCCTCCAGCTTAAAGAAACAGAACAAAATAGCTGCAATTTGCCAAAGCCTCTCAGAGTTTTCAACAGAACTGCAGCTCCAAGCAAGCAATGAGCTGTAGAGGATGGGCCTAAGCCACCCCTGATACAAACACCAACAGCTTTGGGATGTTCCAAAATCTCCCTTAATCCCATCTCTGCCATGCCAGGCTGTGAAGGTTTATCCACTGAGTCTTCTCTTGTGTGTAACGACTCTAGGACTCCTTTCCCAATGCATAGTAATTTGCAGGCTGAACCTCAAATAAATACAATAGCTTTATGTGAAATTGTGACTTGCGAAGCAGGATGACATTAGAGAAGGGTTCAAGAATTAGACCCTTCTTTTCTTGCACTTCTGCTCCCCTGTCTTCACCTGGCATTGCCTTCATTGTAGTTTGTGTATACAAGAATCTAGGGGCCTCAAGTCAGCTACCCAAACTACAAATACACCATCACAAACACATACACGCATATTATAATGCTGTAAAGCCTCCATAAAAAGCAGTTCTCAGGCCCAAAGATAGATTTTGTGATTCAGCCTCCTTCCTCACAGTGCAATCTTAATTCCTTCTTCTCTTCATCTACCCAGACTGACTTAGTCAGTACCTGCCCATCTAGAAAAACAGGCAGCTGTCACTTCGTCAAGCAAGGTTATTTGTATATCTAGGCAACTAGGCCAGAATGTCACGCAGCATGTCAAGGTAACACATAACTAAGGTCATTTCCAGCCGAACAAAGGCAACCTAAATCCTTCAGCACATTGCATTACTGAAGCCTGTCACAGAAAATCAGATAATGCAAATACATCAGGAACAGTCACGTAGATCTGATTTCATGGACCACTGATCCCTGGACACTAGAAATGATGGTGGATAGAACTATGCATATGAAATTGTCTGTCACAATGCAGAATAGTGTCATGACAGAATGTTGTTGCCATTAACTGCAGCAAATAGACACACAGTTTACATGCAATCAAAGACAGCAGAGATTCATTTAAACTTGCAGTTAATATGATGAACAAAGGACATGCAGAAATTGTATTTTTGCTAATTAAAAATCCAGTAAAACACTTTTTAGTGTCTAAAATAATACAGGTAACAAATAACTCCTTGACAGCTACATCATGTTCTCCCCTTTCTGATAATGTTAAGACATCGGTAACTTCAGCTTCACATAACTGGAGCTGAGTCTTGAAGGTACAAGCTTTGTTGGTGGGAAAAGAATTCCTTCAACTTAGTCATTAATAATGAAGTAACTAAAGCTTATTATCATATATAAAAAGGAACTTTTCCTAGCTTCTAACCAGGCGCACAGAAGGGAAAGGACAGTGTATGCCAGTTCCAGTCCTGTCTTCTTTAAGCTCAGGAATGACAGGAATTTGTGACAACTGCCAACGTACCTGTACCAGAATAAAGTTCTTCACAGGAATCTTAAAGGGATATAAATTATTATATACATAGCTGCAAAATGACAACTGTGCAACAGTGAAAACACCATTGAAGAGACTCGGAGAGAAACTCAGTAATGGTGCATAAAGAAAATCTGAAGTAACTATTAAGAAACTATCAGCATCATCATCCCCACAAAAGATTAGACCAAAAAGAAGTAGATTTGACACATAAAACTTTTACCAAAATAACACCCTTTTCTCATGTCCTCCCAAGTGCCATCATCCAATGCATTTGAGACCCCAGGAAAATAATGAATACAGCAAAGCTCAATTTTAAAGCAAGAGATGTCAAACAGAATTCCACAGCCCAAGCCATCCAATACACCCCCGTGATTTTCCATTCCATTCCTTCCAGCAACATCCCCAAAACCACTCTGGTTGCAGGCTGTTCCAGCAGCCGCAAGAAAGACAAACTCAGCCGCAAGGGAAAGATCATGTTCAGACTGTATTTTCTCCTTCTGGCAAGGGAAAAAGCTGGTGTAATGGCCCAGCAGGAGACGTCTGGCACAGAGACGAGGACACCTTGATTACAGTCATGGCAGCACACTGGAAATACCTGGCACACAGGCAGTAAAATGCCTGTGGCTTGGGAAGAAGAGATACCCCATCGGTACGTGAGCACAGGGGAACACGTAAAGGCAATACCCGCATGTGTTGTGCCAAAACCTGCCTCTTGCCAAGAGCCACACGGCAGGTGCCAGGCACTTCTGAGAGGAAAAGGATCTCTTAAGGGTCCCACAACACAGTGTGTACCATGGTGGGGCTGCAGGTGAGGCCGGTGGCCAGTGTCACAACCAGGAAGTGGGCTCACGGTACTTGGCCACCCCACATCCAGTATCACTTACAGGTGGAGGCCAAGCACAACCACCATGAGCTAAGCACTTGAGAAACACACAAGAGGAGCCAGCTGAAAAGCAGACCAACATCTTATGTGCCACTACAGTACTGTTCTCTACCCAACTCATTTCTGTATGTTCTCAACATTATCCACTAAGCAAAAGACTTTCTGATGCCTATCCCAAAAGGCATCCTGGTGTTTTCAGGGGGTGAAGTCTGAAAGCCCACTCTTTGTCAAACCTCCACTGACCCCTCACATGGCCAGCTGAAAGAACCAGGGTGCTTCCTCCAGCACACACTATTAACATAGGCAAATTACGAGGGTTAAATTAAAAGCAAGATTAAGATCTGTCTGTGCTGTCACCATGCAGGCTCAAGGGCTGAACAGTCAGTTTCAGTAATTCCAATATTAATACCTAAATTAAGGACAAAAACTAGAAATTAGGGATGACCTTCCAAAACTCTAAACACAGTCTTGGAATTCCTATTACCTTATCCCCAATTAATCCTCTGGATTAAAAGGTTACTCCAAAAGCTGCATTCACAAGCACTGCAACTCCAGCCCGAGGAGCTCATGCCAACAGACATGGAAGAGGCACAAATAAGACTGCCTCCTGAACATTCCCAATGCCAGGAGCAGTATCCAGGGAGGAAACACTAGTGGCAACACACCCAAGAATTTTAGTGGAACCAAGCTTTTATGTCTGCACATCTAAAAGGTAGTTTCTGAATGGTAATAATATTTACAGGTATTGCTCTGGACCGCTAATGTAAATCAGAAAGCTGTGCTGAGGAAGGGTGATGTGTTCAGTAGGGCATTTTATAAGAAGTTAATTGTAAAAAGTGATGATCAAAGAAATAGATTGACAGAGAAGGCAGATTTCTATTTATCCCAAAGGCAAACAACTGTACTTCATGAAAGGACTACAGGGCTGATGTCTCACTAGCAGAAGACAGACGCATTTCTTTTGCTAGCCTGAACCTGCACACACTGTATATACATATTGTAGTTGCAAAGCATATGCAGGGAGTGTACACCAGGCCTGCAAAACAGATGCCCCCACAAGCCACAGACAACCCTCCCAATGACTCCTTTTTCCTGTCGTACCATCTTCACCTGGAAAGGTGAAGTGGGAATGAAAGGCAAGCAGGAATGAATGCCTGAAGATCAATATTCCCCCTAATTTGTTACTGCAAATAAAGGAGCCTATGCATCCTCTGACAGTGTGCCAGGCCATCTGGTCTCAGAAATCCCAGGCCAGTGCTGGAACAGCACATGTTAAGGCACAAATTATTCAGCAGAGTGATTTAGGTGCTCATGAGCAGTACAGGACGCAGCACCACTGCTCAGGTGGACAGAGCCTGGGGACAGAGGCTGGCAGGAAGGGACTCGTGCTGCTCTGCGAGTTGCAGCTTGGCGTATATTCTTTGCTGGCTCTTAGGCTCATAATCAAGCTTGTATTTCACATACAAGCACTCAAAGGCTGCAAGAGACACTGTGTAAACCAAAACCCTGTCGCTCTTTTGACACCATCTTCAGGGAGAAAATGGTTGTGGTTTAAAGGAGAGCGAAGACATGCATGAGAAACAAACCAGACAGGATCGGTAAAGGTGACATTACACGGCTGTAAGGCATCTTGCTAAAGCAGCCTAAGTACAGAGAAGAGCAATCAGTGGGTTACGAGGTGTAACACTATGACACGCTGCCACATCCTCGCTCTACTGAGCCTCAAAAAGAAGTGGCAGAGACTGGGGGTTGGGGTGAGGAGGGGAGGGGTTTTGGTGTTTCTTCTCTTAAGGCAGACTCTGTAAGGCTAGGCTGCAGGCACTTATTTTGGTGTAAGGAACTTCACTTCCTTGGCTACGTTGAAGCATCACTCAGTTTTGGGACCTCCTTAGGCAGCCGGTGCTAGGGCCAGCAGAACTAATGGCCACTGCCCCAATTAGTTGTGATCAGGGAGCAGTGGCTCTGGCTAGCTTTGGGCAGTCAGTTTCACATCCTTGTTGCACTGTTCGCATAAAACCCTCCCATGCCATAATAAATCCCACAGACCTACCTCTATTTTATTCCAAATTCTTTAATTACAGTATTCAGGGATTTCATTTTTAATTTATACCTGTCTACTGAACACAGTCCTGAACATTCAATAACACTTCTTACCTTTAGAGACAGGATACGATTTTATTGCTGTTTTAAGCATGAAGCTACATGGAGCTGCACACCAGAAAAACTTCTTTTTAATACAAAAGTCAACCTTTTTAGAAACTCAACTGCAGCTACAAAAGTAGGTGCTTGCTATTACCATGACAGATTGTTTCACACACATATTTTAGCAGCAGAAAGTTCGAAACCAGACAGAATCCAAAATATGAGGCACAGTATTTTATGGCCCTATCACAGAGAATGGCTTTCAAAGAAGAAATTTTCACTCAAATGGTTTCATCTAGGAAACAGGGAAAACTATCTGGAAGGGTAAATGTTCATAAGGCACTCCGGTGTAAAAATCATTACTGGCACGTGCATGTGCAGTCACACAAAGCATTCTTCATTTAATAAGAAATACCTGGGTTTGCTTTACCAGGCCTCCCAGCTGGGTGCTGGTTTTAAGGACACATGTTGAGCCCATCCCTGTGGTCTCAGCAGCCTGCTCACAGGCTATCTGCAGAGGTCTTCTCTCCCCACAGAAACCCTGCAAGGCTGAGAGTGTAAGTCAAGCAAAATCACAGCTGGCAGAACACACTGCAAACAATTATTTCAGAAGGCAAGAAAAAGCAGGAGAAAGATTCAGAGAGTGAACAGATGAAAACAATTATAAGACAATTTCAGAGACAGGCTTTGGGTGGCTTAAAAGGAAGCAAGACAAAGTTCAGGAAGGGAAAGGCAGAGACAGACAAAGGATCTGGGCTATTCTGATAACAAGGGGAAAAATGTCACAGGGATCAACAGCCTGAATTTAATAACTGTGTGGAGCCAGGATGAGGTAGGAAAGTAGGCATTAAGTTTTTGTGAAAGACGCGGGCTTTGGCAACAGAGAGTCAACAGCTCCAGTGGTGTACGCTGACTTTCACAAGCTCTGGAGGAGTACAGTAAAAAAGAGAAACCAGCATTGTTCTTTTTTGAACACCGGGTTCCCCTAAGCTACCAAGTACCATCAGATGTAACATAAGCTTGCCGTGGGGCCAGCTCCTCTCTGAACATTAGGGAAGTGTGGCTGGTTATGTGCAGACCTACTACAGCTTTACAAAACCAGATGGGCCAATTCCTTCTGCATTCATGGAGAAGAGAAAGAGGAATGCCAAAGTCTTCATGTTGGGGCAGCACTGCCACTAAAAAGACAATTTTTAACATTTGCAAAAGGAGATGCTATAGGCATGATGCTCTTTTGCTCCTTCCCAGTGGAAACACAGCAGTGCATCATTCCTGTTCTTCACTCCAGTCCCCCCAAGAGCTCCCTCTGTTTGGAACAAACACCTGCAGTGGTTTCATTTGGAACTGACTGGAATGGGAAAGAGATCAACAAGTTCAAATGCTTTCAAGAATGCATTCAATATAGGTATGAGTCCCAGCCAACCTGCTATGGTAAAAGTAATGTTTACAATGTGGTTTAAGAGCATGGTCTTGAAAGAAAGAACTGGCATCAGCCACAGTGCGCTCCTGTCTTATCATAAAGGCTTTGCAAATCACAAAACAACCTGTCCCAGGTATTTCAGGCATGTGGAAATCACAGTCTCTACTGTTATTCTCCTCACCTAACTTGTCCCTTTGTTTTCCAGATTTGATTTTATCTGCTCCATCTTGCAGGCCTCTCAAGCAATTACAGAGTATGTTCTGCAATTGTGAGGAACAGTTCAGTGTACTTTCTGAACTGCTGTGTAGAGATATCTAACCTTAACTTTCTTAAATCACTACTCCTTTCAGCTGGAATTTATTATAAAGGTAAAAAAGAAGCCAAATGCAGCAGACCTTTAAAATCCACACAAGCAGCAGAAATTCTGGTTTGTCCAGTTGCGGCCGGAAGAACAAAGTATGCCAAATTCTGAATACTCAACAACTACTGTAAGGTGTTAACGTCTGTATCTGGCAAGCCAGGAAGCAAAAAAGCCTTTTTCAAGCAAAAGTTCTAATACTGACAGGCCCATGTCACCCTCCTTACATTCAAGTTTCTGTTCAGCCGTCCTTCAGCTATACCAATGCAGCCAAAATGCCCTGAGCAGACAGTTCTTCTAGGCCTAATAAAATGAAAGCTTCTGAAGAGAAAACATCACTTCATCACTCTTCCCTTCCATTCATTCATCTGTCTTGTAACATGCAGGAAATATTTGTACTGGCATGCAAGAAATCAACCATAGTGCACCATTTAAGGATTAAAAATGGTTCTGAATAGAAGAGTCAGAGTCTACAAGCCATTGCTACCTTATAATGCTGGGTAGATTCAGACAATGTTAAATTCCTTACATATTTAAAAGGATATTTTAGAGTATATTTATTTTCCCTCAGTTTCACAGCTTTCATTAAACTAGACAATGCCATATTTTTTCCCCTCTTTGCATGCTGAAACTGGAATTGCTTGCCTTGGCAGCAAAGTCCTGTAATTTCTGTTCGGCGCCTTTCTTCCTGTATCACTGACCAAGTTTGCTGCAGCTATGACAAAAGCTCCATCAGAAAGCTGCATCGCCAGCAGAGAGTGAAGAGCACCCTTGTGAGAGTCTGCAAAGAAAACAGCCACAGAAAGCAAGTGGTGGCTTCCTTCATCAGCTTCCTGACTCAGAAACAGCTGAAAGTTCCCCAGGTGCCAGCCCATCTCATCATACTTGTATGAGTAACAAGCCCAGCACTTACTGTTCCTTATTTTCCCTGCTGTGGCTAGAGTGATTGGCAAAACCCTGGGGTCTTTACTGGGTTGTTTCTGCTAGTGTTGTGAATCCAAGTATCAAAAAGAGTGCACAAAGTCGCGTATCCCTGAACAGAGAAACATCAACAGTAGAGACTTCACTTCTCAGGAATCCTGATCTCTGTCATCCCAGGGACTTCTGAAGCACTGTATGACCTCTCAACATCATGATCCTCATTCTCTTACGCTGTCAGAAAGGCTGTATGCCACTAAATGCAGGGAGGTTCAAATGCTGCTGAAATTTGGGTGATCAGGATGAAGCCCACCACGGTTAGAGCTTTTAAGAAGTGAACCAACTGTACCAAATGGTATTGTATTCTCAAGGTCTGAAAGGATACCAACCTTTCCATTTCCCTGAATCTGAATCTTAGCAAGGAAAAAGGAAGATATGTGCCTTCCACTAGGATGAACATCCGCTTCCATGCTTTTTTTGTGGTTTTCTTTTTCAATTACCTTAGCATCCCCTGATGCCTATAAATCTGCTGTCCAACAATTTGCTTTGTGTACTGCACGATGTTGGCATTGCATTGCCTAATTCCCTGGCTTCACACTTCCCCCTTTTAAAAAAGGCATCACATTTGTCTGCCTCCAGACTTGAATCTTCCCATCCTCCACATACTCAAAAATAATCTGCATAAGATTTCACATTGCTATGGCTACTGTACATTCTAATTTTTCAACCTTTTCTGATTTCACCCATTATTTGCATACCTTCCACATCATATAAATGATCTTTAATACTATTAGTCACTGTCTTCAACTTATATCTAGCATATTTATAAAATAATTTCCATTTTGTCTAAAGAGGAAAAATACAGTGGTTTATAAGGCTAAAATGAATGAAGGAAAGTCTCTTCAGAAGAGTATGAAGTGATGAGCCACAAATGACAGATGATACCTAAAACTATGTGAGAACTAATGACTCCTGCCTGCGCTGCCACCAGCTCCTGTCTTTTTGTGGCGCTAGAAGAAAATGATCCTAGGTCTTCTGAAGCTAAGAATGAAGGGGATGGCAAAACTTCAGCAGAGATCCAAGAGACAGCACACCCAAGGGAAGGCCTGCTGCAAAGGGAGCTTTAACCACTGCCTTTCATCGACTCCACAGCACTGCAGATTCCCTGGCAGTGTAAGGAAGAGAAAAGAGAGACTTTGTTGAAAACATGAAAGGGAGAGAAATGGAGAAGTCCAAATTTAAAAGCCCTCTGTGACACAAGCTTTCAGACCATCAGGCTCTGAAAACATAAGAGGTGTGAGGAAGGACAATTTGTTCTGGCACATGGGCAAGAGAGAAAGGGCTCCTCAAAACCAGGAATAATAAACATGGCTCTAAAGAAAGCAATGGTTGAGGCAACTCAGAAATCAAAAAAACGTATGTTAAGGGTCTACACATGCACCCTGTAGTGCATATGTTTAAATGTATGTATGTGGGACCATCGGCCATAGTACTAAAATGCAGTAGTTGTCATTAATACATTCAGGGCTGCCCATTCATCGGATTTAATCCCCTAGGGCTCATGAAAAGCTAGACACAAGTCTGAATTTGAGAAGGTGTTATGTACCTAACTGAAGGAGCAGTTCTGAATGGGCTGTCTGGACGGCAGCTGGAGCACAGGATGAGCCACCAGAGTCGGTAAGAGACATGCCAGCCGGCTAAAGAGGTCGCTGGATGGGAAAGCAGAGAAGTAGGAATGCTGGGCTGTAACCACTGGGTACACTTTGAGATTAATAAGAAGAGTTGTTCATTGACTTCTGATTCCCAGACTGGGGAGAAAAGAAAAATAAACATTGTCCTTCCAACATTCCTGCCTCCCTTTGTATCAAATACAGAAGCTGTGGGGCTGAGGCAGAAAAATCACATCTACAGAAGATAGATCAGCTGAATCATCACTTTGCTCTGCCTTGACATCTATAGTGAAAACCTCTTCCTCTCCCCCTCTTCCCCACTCCCAGGCCCCTATACTTAGTTCATTGTTATAAACTGCTAAAAGCATTCCATTCCACTTTATAAATGAGGGTGAATATGGGAAAACCATTTGTCTTGGGAGATAGGAGGTAAGTAAAACATCTCCTTGATACTCAAAGCAAGAGACCAATATATAAAAGTGTAGGGAGTAGTTAAAACCTTTGAAGTGTCCTAGCTCTAAAAATGTTATACAAATGAAAGTAGGCATTAATAGGCAGTACGTTTTCAGCCACAGCAAGGCAGAAGGAAGAGTAACATTCAGACTACACATTTCTGTGCTCATTTATTTCTGGTCCTATTTGATCACCACATCCTGTGGCAGTGTATGAAGCTACTTTTGTATTAGTGATTTATTCACTGGGACTCTGTAATGAAGACTAATAGCCCAGGTAGCAGAAAGAGGGAAGAAGAGGAAGGATTACACTTAACTTCACTTATTTAAAGAAAAGAAATAAAAATTAACCTCAAGAATAAAAGCAGGGCACATGAAGTGTTCTAACTCAGGAAAACTCTAAGAAAACACGATCCAGTTGCTTTCCCTCATTTTACTCATATTGGAGCCACTCAAATTCTCCAGACTGGCTGTTACGAGGCATTGCTGTTGCAAAGCTAAAAGCACTCCCATGGCTCAGACCTTGGGAATCTTCCATGACACGCTCTATAGTGGTTCAAAGGACACCAAAAAGCAGATAAACCAGACCAAACAATGCCAGGTCATAAATCTGCCCTTCACATTAATATACACAGAGCCAACAGCAAAACAAACCAGTAAAATGATGGTTAGTGTCACTCCAAAAGGCTGAGCCAGTTTCATGCTTCTAAGCATCACATACTCAGGAAAATAAGACAAGATCTATTTGAAGAATGGATGAGCAAGTTGCACAGAGATGGAACGCTTTTCTCTCTCAAAGTGTGCTGAATCTTGTCCATTCTCCCCTGTTTAGGGTACCTTTCAAACTATTAAAACCAAAATAAACAAAATCCTGTATAAAGTCTAAATGAGAGCTGATGAGTATAACTCTGAACTATCACACTGATGCCTATTTTCCTGAGCAGTTCTATAGGATTAGCCTGACAAAAATCATTGTTGCAAGAGCCTTTTGTATTTCAGTGCTCCAGCACTCCTAGAAGGGCTTCCTTCTACCCTCTCCATGAAGATGACAGGAAGCCCAAGTGATGCAGTGGCACAGCTCAGCCTGCCTAAGTATCAGGGCCACAGAAGGCAATGGACTACAAGACCTGTGTTCAGAGCCCACTCACTTGGGCACTCATGTTGCTCCCTCTTCAGCATCAGTTCTGAGGGAAAATCCTGTGGGAACAAGCCAGGTATCAGATGAATCAAGCATTTCCAGCCTGCAGCACTTCAGAGCTCCAAACAGTTCTGTGCCTCGCTTCCTGTGTAAGCAGCACAGTTAATTAACTCTGTGTTGATTAATGGTGCTCTCTCACATCAAGAATTTATTGAGTCTGTTATTATATACAAGGTCATAATTGCCAAACAGCCACAGCTAAATACCATCCCTTGCAGTCTGCTCCTTAAGCATCATAATGTAAAATTAATTGGTACTTGTTTGCTAATTAACATGAACTATTTTAAGTCATGCACCATAAAACTTACCACTGGTATGCTCTTTTCTAAACAGCCATCAATGAACACACTATTGTAATCCCTTGGGAAGAACCTCCTCTTTTGAATCGGGGTGGGATGGGGGGAGTCTTTGTTCTTGGTAGCGGGACTTTTCCGTGCTCAGACATTTACCAAAAGAGCTGTTCTCAAATAATTAGTCAGCAATCACTCTACTTCCATGGCACATAAAGACAGACCAGCAAAAGACGTTCTTTGTGCGAGAAGAGGAGCGCCTACACCAAAATGTCTACTCAGAATAATTGTTTTGGAGTAGCTGCTCCAGTAAATTTCCAAGCACCACGGAGATCAGCTCCCAGTGAATGATCTAACTTTGCCTTAGGGTAGCAACAAAGATCAAAAAGACATCTGAACTCCTTTGTCCCTTCCAGGATCTTTAAATCCAGGGTTAGTCTCTGTTTAGGGAAAGGGCTGGCAGCATAACAAAGCAGATCCCCACTGTGAAAGAAAGAAGCCCACATGTTGGATCCCTAATCCTAGGGACAGGGAAGGAA
Organism: Bolborhynchus lineola; assembly: GCA_025448015.1. Taxonomy (NCBI): domain Eukaryota; kingdom Metazoa; phylum Chordata; class Aves; order Psittaciformes; family Psittacidae; genus Bolborhynchus; species Bolborhynchus lineola. The sequence continues at coordinate 11,552 of JAOEHX010066441.1, read as the reverse complement.
ATGCTTTGCACAGATGTGGCCCCTTCCCAGAATCAAGGACCTGGGCAGTCACTGCCAATAAAGCTACACCAGCTTTAATCAACCTGCAGTGGTCCCCCCCATCTCAAGGCAAGTCAGCACACAGCAGTAGGGCCAGAAAGCAGAGACAGCATCCCAAGGTTGGACCTGCTATGAGGGTAGGGACAGCATTGAGTACCAGGAGTCCACAAGGGAACAGACCATTGCTCCTGCAGCCTCCCTTGCACCCCCACCCAAGCAAAACCCCTTCTATTTGTATTTCTGCAGGCACTTTTAGGTACCCTCTAAGGGCTTGTCAGTAACGCAAACCTTTTCTTCAACCACAATGGTTTCCAAAGAAAGGGACACAGGCAGCATAAAATAGGTCTAACTGCTTTTTAAACTCATTTAAGGCAGACCTGGGCAGAGAGACAGCTTTCACGCTGATTCCACTTAACCATTCTACAAGCACCAGGGATCAGCACACTATGGGTAGTACAACACACACGAACTTGTGGGGTAAGGCACAAGTAACCAAGCTCTCTGATGGTTTATCCTTCTGTAGACAGAGCTACCTTATGGGTGAAACATCTACCACAGCTTAAAATCGTGTGTGTGTGTGTGTGTGTGTGTTTTCAAGGTTCAATTAACAGATTAACTGAACACTTAGATAAAAGTCGGCAAAAAATCTGGACTGTTTTCTCTCTGAGCCTACTGCTTGAAAGCAAACAAAATACACCAACAGGAGCAGTGTCCGGAATGAAACAGTCTTTCTCAATTGCAATGTTATTCCTGGGATTGCATCCACACAGCTGAAGCACAGCTATTTATTCTGCACTCATTTTTGATGCTCCAATATCCCAGCAAGCAGCAGTGCAATTCAATCCAGCAGACTCTGAATAGTTCAGTAATCTCACAGAGCCAGATTATACACACAGATTTTACTACTACTGTGGGTCAGAGCCTTCCTTTTTTGCTGGGCACTGGACAGGCAGCTGTAAATAAGCACTACAGGTAAAAGCTTGCTCCATGCTGGAGCTTTTTGGAGGCATAATATAGAGAAAAGCTTAAGGCATGAATTACACCTGCTTGTCCACCTCCTTTTAATTTGTCTCTACAACAGGGTCAACCAAAGAATTCTCCAGACAATAGTCTGAAAGTGTTCAGGCCTTTAGAGACCTCTTTTAAAGGGCCAGAGACCATGTGTCTGCACAGAGCCACCACTAAGGAGTCACACAAGGGCTTTCAGACAGCTGTCTGGAGTTGTCTTCAGCCAGCCCCGCGGGAACAAGAAGTGCTGAAGATCACACGCCTGCTCTGTGGTTTGCAGACATTTGCGTCTCCTTTTCCAGGCAGCTCTCTGGTAAAGCACATACCTGCTCAGAGCACATGAAGAAGTCATAAAACCCCATTAAAGATATGCAAACTCTGTACCCAGGAACAGGAAATAGGAGATCCTAAATGTAATCCCTAATTAACGTGAAAGCCATGCCTACGCTTGTAGGAAGAGGCTAACAGCAAAGCTTGCTGTAACCAGCTACCCCCCAAGTAACAGCCAGGGCATGTGAGTGTTCCTGGGCTGCACAACCTCCCCATCAACAGTGGGCATATCCTCAGAGTCATGTCTGGATAGTTCACTCTCTGAGCCACACGGCTGTGTGAGCTAATCTTACCCTTCTCTGTGGAGGAGGACAAATCTGTTCGTCTCCATTTGCTCCTGTTTGCAGAGAAGAAACAACGCTCCTCTGGGTAGCAGGGGTGATGCACAAATTCAAAGTCCTCATGAAAATGTTTCTAAAAGCAGTACCCTCTTCCAATTAGGAACTAAATTATATGTCTATAAATATGTACATGAAATAAACAAAACTTTGTGAGAAGACTGCTCAGTTCCAGTCTGATACAAAATGGACTTTGTGTGAACATACTCTGATCCACTGACAGTTTCTCATATTTGAGAAGTTATCTCTATTTGTCTGAAGGACCCAGCTTAGCGGGTGTGCTCTGTGGCCAACAATCTCACAGTCCTGGACTGTTAGGAAATTTAGCCTAAACAAGTGCCACTGACACACAAGAGGCTGATCTATTACCATTTGCACTGCCACAATACAGCACTAAGCCTATGTATGACACAGGATTAGTGACCGAAGACCCACTACAACCAGACAGCATAAACCTTTACCAAGCAGATGACCCAGAAAGCTTTTCCTGAGAGAGCACTTTCTCTGAAGAGAACCAATGCTGATTTTTACACTTCAGAACAAATACCTAAAGAAACAACATGTTCCCTGAATTTAACACGGAGCTGTGAAACCGCATGCCATCATTCATTTCTCATCTTGCGACATCCTAAGATTGGCATCAGCCCACACAGTAAATAGTGTTAAAAAAACCTGCAGAGAGGAAGGCATCAGTGTGAATCAGCCCCTGAAAGAGGTAAATCAGGATTCAGGTTTTGCTCTGTCACCCTCTCCCTTCTCAGTCAGACCTTGGTCAGAGAGCTTCTCTGCATGCCAGCTCTGCTGCTGCAACCAGTGCCATCAGACAGCAGCACTGCACCTCCTGCTACACATACCCTACATGCTCCATCTGAAAAAAAAAAACCCTAGAATCAGGGCCATATCTAAAAGAAGAGCATGGTTAGATGCTCACATTAAAATCAGGGCTTGGTTACACTAAGAGATTTCCTCCTACTAGACTTGATTCACACTGAGCAGGATGCAGCAGGCTCACTCACATAAGCATGCCCCTTTCAAACAGAAGCAATGGTTGCAGGACCTGGCCCACCGTGTTTAGTGCACTGGTAGAGCACTTTGGAAATGTTCCTGGAGTCAATGACTAAATAAGTCCCTCTCGTGATTTTAAATTGGAGATAAATGCTGCATGTCACATTGGTAAGCGCATTAGAGCAGCTGGAAGCACAAAGACAATATCGGCTATTTCAGGCCTTGGTTCTCTCATTTTTTACCCTTGGCATGTTAAACAACTAAAGACCACACTGAGCAAATCAGTGTTTTACCCGATAATGCTGCAGGCTTAGAGCTTCAAAATCCCAGGCTCCCAGCTCAGGCATAAACACCAGCCCAATGTGGTGGCCTGTGGACCCAGCCTCCTGCCTGCAAGGCTCAACAGCACAGGCATGGATTACCTGTGTTGCCTTATTGCACAGAAGACACAAGTAATAACCTTTATTAAAACAAACACACCTAGGACAGCAAGAATGAAAGCACCAGTGAAAAGAGGATGTGTTGGCCACCTGTGTCTGTTATAAGTATGCAAAACATGAACTTTATACATAGAAACACATAGAGGCAGATGCTGCTCCCATCATGTTACTGTAAAACAAAGCAGCTTCCCCATATTCCTGCAAAGCTGGTCTAGACTCAATGCAGGTGTAAGCAAAACTTTGTCCAAGGATGAGATTTCAGAAGGCAATCTGCAGCCCTTTCACCTTGGAAAGGCAAGGAGCCTATCATGTTAAAAATGGTGCTATGATAAAATCCATTATGTTCTCCATCTGAACAGTACTGCCTACATTATTAATGATGAAATGCATACAAAAGCTTTTTAATGCTCACACTAGTTCCCTTTCCCAGAAATTATTTGATCATATTTAGAATGTGAAAGCTTGTGCATCTAACAGTGCAGCTGACTGCTGTCTTCAGTTTCTACGTGGCAGAGAGCAATAGCATCATAGAATGGTTTGGGTTGGAAGGGACCCTAAAAATCATCCAGTTCCAACCCCTTGTCACGGGCAGGGACACCTTCCACCAGAGGAGGTACCTCTAAGTCCCATCAACCTGGCCTTGTCAGGGATGGGGCAGCCACAGCTTCTCTGGGCAACCTGCACTATAACCCCTGTGTCACCACCCTCACAGCAGAGAATTCCTTCTTGAAATCTAATCTAAATCTACCCTTTTTCATCTTAAGCCATTCCCCCTTATCCTATCCCTACATGTCTTTGTCACCCTCTCCAGATTTCTTGTAGGCTTCCTAAAGGTACTGGAAGGCTGCTGTAAGGTCTCCCCTGAGCCTTCTCTTCTCCAGGCTGAAAGGTATCAACAGGTGGCCCTTGAAGGAATCCATATCTATGTATATCCTATATATACATATTTCAATAGCACAAGGATTTTTCACTGAAACCCACCTCCTTTAGCTGAAAACCCTAAAGCCTTAGCTCAGTAAACACACCAGCAGGTATATCTCTTAGGGCTGTGCACAGAAGTCAACCATTACAGTTTTGCTTACTTCCTCATAAAGATGCAGCAACATGCAGCTGTGAGGAGGAAGCAGAGGCTTTGCAAGGGCATTCTCGCCAAGTACTCTTTTTAAAGTATGAAAAAAAGACATTACAAATAATTCCAGCACAAATATGCAGCACATCCCTGCATAAAACCAGCTCGTAACGCAGAGCACAGACACCAAGCAGGCAAGCCTACATCAGGCTAGGAAGTTCAGCCCTGCATGGCAGAAACAGCCATGTATTAAACAGCCTCCAGTTTTGGTTGTACATCTACAGCCAGGCAACTTTTTCTTCCCCTAAAAGCAAAACACATGCAAATGCCTGTCATCAAAAGGCAAGTAGTGTTTCAGAATGTCACAATTACCCAGCCGCAACTAAATGCTGTAATTTGTTGACCAGCTCCTCGCAAACTTCAATAATGACCTCAAACTCTTGGATAAAACAGCAGAATAATTTCCCCCCTCTAAATGTAATTTTGTAGTGCTTTGATTCCCACCCATCACCAGGCTGAAGGGCTCCAGCCACATGCAGCTACTTGTTTCTCGTGCGGCAATTAAAACAAAGCTGCAGCCACACACAGCAGCTGTGGGAACTTTCCAGCCCAGGCTTTCCAGCTAACAAAACCAGTGGCAATTGTCAGAGGTGTACTTCTGGAAAAGAAACTTTCAATTTGAAAACGGAAACAGCTGAAAACGCACTTTTTTTAGCTAAAAAACATTCCAACTAAATGGTTAAACTACAGAGGTTTTCTGCCAGCAAGTGTAACTCACCTGTATGTACTGCAGCAGTGTGTGAAGCAGGGCATTTGAGAAGAAAAGCAGGAATAAAAACCAAGAAATGGTTAATGTTAGCAGAATATACTTTGAAACATTTGCCTAATAGGCTTATACCTATAAATTCTGGTTCCTGGAAGCATCTGATGACACTAGAACCTATACTACTAGGTACTATAGAAAGAAAAAACTTCCAGAGTACATAGATTAAAAAGGAGCCTAAAAACATAATATGCTGAAGAACTGATCATTTCTTACAAATCATAGAATTATAGAAGGGTTTGGGCTAGAAGGGACCTTAAAGATCATCTCATTCCAAAGCCCCTGCCATGGGCAAGGACACCTTCCACTAGACCAGGATGCTCAGAGCCACATCCTCAAACAATAGCTCCAAAAAAGTACACTGCTCATTTCTCAAGCAAACAGTCAGAGATCTGCTGATGGGGGTACAGCTTTAGGAAGAGGAAGCATTTGGCCCAGCTCCTCTGAGTGAACACTCCATCCCATGATAGGCCAGCACAGGGAAACCCGTCCTGTCGCACCACATCCAGAGCCTTTCTGGTAATGAGGAAGCAGGATCAGACCTCTAGAAACAATCTGCAGGAGTCTTCTTTGCTGGCTTTCAGGGATTTGCCCCTGAGACCAACAGCACTGCCACAATGGAGCAGCACCAGCTCAAAACCTTGTCCAGGGGAGCCGCAGTGCAAGCAGCTGCCGTGTTCAGCAGCCAGCTAGCTCCAGTTTGGGCACTTGTATTC
>JAOEHX010066440.1:0-19489 GCA_025448015.1 Bolborhynchus lineola | reverse complement strand
TGGCTGGAAAGCAGCTCTACGGAGGATCCGAGATGTGGGCAGACATGTTAGCTGGACATGAATGAGTCAGTAGCATGTCCTGACAACAAAGGCAGCAAAGAGCGTCCTGTGCTCTGTTAACAAAAGCACAGTCTGGTCATAGATGGAAGTGATTAGACTCTCTACTCAAAACTCAGACCACATCTAGACACCACAAGGCAGACACTGACTTTGGTTGTAAAAAGTTCACATTAACCCATTCCTCTTACCTGTCTAGGTCCCACTGGGTGGCAGCATTGCCCTTGACTGTATTGAGTAGTTTCCCCAGTTCTATACCTTCTGTATGTTTTATTATTCTGCACTCCCATTGCCTCTTTCAGGTCACTGGTAAGGCTGTTGAACAGGACTGGTCACAATACAGACCCTTGGTGAACTGAGTAGAGTACAACCCATTAACCATGACCAGCTGAGCCTGACCACTCAAACTGGCTTTTTATCCATCTGGTTGTGTGAGATGGTGCCAAAGTCTTGCTAAAGTCAAGGTAAATGACATTCACTGCTCTCCCCTAGTCCACAAATCCTGTCAATTTATCATAGAAGGCTTCCAGATTGATCAGCCTTCAGTAAACTCAAGCTTACCGTTCCCTATCACTTTCTTCACATGCCTGGAAATGTGCTCCAAGGAGACTCACTTTCTGAAGTTCCCAGGAACTGTAGCCTGACCAGGCTATAGTTCCAAGGGATTTGCTTTTGGCCTTTTCTGAAGACTGGTGCAACATTTATCGATTCAGCTGTGCTCAGTGACAGGACAAGGAACACTGGCAATAAACACTCAAGAAGTTTCACATACGCTAAGGGCAGCAGAGCACTGGAACAACCTGCCCAGGGAGGTCACAGAGTCTCCCTCTCTGGAGACATTAAAAACTCACCTGGATGTGTTCCTGTATAACCTAAGGTGGTCCTTCCTTATCAGAGGGGCTGGACTGGATGATCCCCATACGTCCCTTCCAACCCTAATGATTCTGTGTTTTGCTTTTCCCCTGTAACGAGGTACCTCCCTCAACTTTAATGACCTTTCAAAGATATAGAGTGCAGTCTTGCTACCACATCTGTTGGCTCTCTCAGCACTCGGATGCAACCTGTCTGGTCCCACAGATTGAACTCTCCCAGTTCCTGACTTGATCTGCAACTGCCACCTCCCGGAACTCTTTCACTAATAACAGAGGCCTGGGAGACATGACAAAGACTGAAGCAAGGAAGTCATCAGGTCTCTGGGACTTCTCTGTGTCTGCTGTTACCAAATCACTTGTTATCCCTTTGTTGATCCAGCAATCCCATTTCAGCATTTTATTACTAATGCAGTGATAAAAACTCTCATTGTTTGTATCATTCCTTGCAACTGTCAAGGTAAGTTTTGGGTTTTCTAACACTATCCCTCCATGCCCAGACAATTTTTCTAAATTCCTTCTTTGTATCCTGTCACTGCTTCTACCTTTCATATACTGCCTTTTCGCACTGGAGTTCTGCCATTATACTTGTTCTTAACCTGTTTACCTGATAGAGGTGTTTTATTTACTGAGTATTTTTCCATGTAGAGGATGTTGTCCTTAGAGCCCTGTCAGCTTTTCCGAGCTCTTTCGGTTTTCAGAGTTGTCTCCCACGGAACTCTCCCTACCTGCTAAATGAATGAAGAATAAGCTGAAGTCCACTAGCCTGAAGTTCGGAGTCTCTAGCCTGCTAATTTTGTTCTTTGCTCCCTTCAGAATCCTGAACACCAACCAGCCAAGGCTGTCATTGATTACCATGTCTTCAACCAGTTCTTCCTTGACAGTGAACAGCAGATCTGTCTGTGTCAACACTAGTTCATCCATTCAGTACCAGTATCAACCAGTTGCCCCAAACACTCTTCAGAAATCTTCCTCCTTGCATTCCACCATCTTGTCCTTTCAGAAGATGTCAGGGTTCTCCATGAGGACCACATTCTATGAGGAACCTGTAAGATTTGCTGCCAAAAAAGTGCATGAAAGAGCAAATTGGACAGAGACCTGGTGGCCAACAGTGCAGCGTATTGACAAACTCTTAAAAATGTCATAGAGAGAAGTTCCTTTAAGCCCAAAACAGTGGCTTTTAAATAAAAACTGAATTCACTGATGCTTATATGACAGCAATTTCTTTGATTCGAAGTAACCAGTTGTTTCAGCTTATATTTCCCTGGAAGTGTGCAAGGCTAGGTGGGATGCAGCTCTGAGCAACCTGGTCTACTGGAAGGTGTCCCTGCCCATGGCAGCCGGCTGGAACTAGATGATCTCTAAGGTCCCTTCCAACCCAAAGCATTCTATGATATTCAGCTTGTAGTTATTGACAATATATTCATACATCAGATTAATGGACTGACCTTTTTTCCTCTTTTGTTAAAGTGACTGTAAGGTTAGCTTTTCGGACTTTTGAAGTGCTTGGCCACTTGCTTTCAAAAGGAAGTTAAATCTCATTAAAAAGGTCTCTTTTTAAAAAAAAAAACAAACTTTCCTTTTGTTCCTATCAGCACTTACTTTTTTAAAAGACCCCAAGAGAGAGTTCCTGCCTATAGATCACTTGTCCTGAAGAAAGCCCTGTTAACTATTTATAGATCATGTCCTTTTGTACCAAACTAGATCAAGCATTTTATTCAGTGCATGACTGCAGGAGAGAAATTCATTTGCTCTAAGTGTCATCAAGGCAGCCTTTTACCTGCTATGAACAAGACCAGATCTGAATTGCTAGGCTTTTACTTCAAATACACATTTTGACATTGTGTGGGGTGCCATCATTTCTTTCAAGTTTTCAAAGTATTAAGCACATTCATAGAATGGGCAGTCTTTAATCATAAGAAGAGCAAATAGCCCATAACCACTAGAATAAAGCAAACACATGTGCACACATTCAGATTATCTCTCTCTCCTTTAAAGTAGCACTTACAGATGCAAATTACCGTTAGCTGCTTTGGTATATCTCAATTTAGAAATGGGAGCACGCCAGCCTAGATACAGAGGAGAGGAGCACACAACAGGCATCAGCTCCTCAGCTTAATAACAGCAGAATCAAAACAAAACAAGAGAGAGAAGTGATGGCCTTTATCACCTCTAATCAGCAAGGGCTTTCTTCAAGCATTCACTAGCAAAGTGATCCTCTCCATAAAACTGAGCAGAGAGCTTGTATGAAACAAAAATACTTCGCTGTGGCAATGCTGTTTCACTACTTCAGTTTTCTTTGTGGAGTCATTACTAAGACAACATCTTGTATTTGTAACCCACCTGAGCCCACTAAATTGAAAAGGAAAAAAAAGATAAAACACAACAAGAAAATAAATCAGCTATTCGAAATTATGGACATCTGCTAGAAACAATTTCAGACACAAAATGCACAGTTGATATGGGGAATATGAGTGTCTTGCTAAAAGTCCAGCAGAAGAGAAGAAGAAAGAACATGCCCTGCTTTCCCCTTCCACTTGCGTTACCTAGACAAACACCCTGGCTCTTCCTCACTAAATATGCACCAGCCTGGCTACAGTTACTGCTCCTAGATGGCTGGAAAAATACAGCCAGTGGCTCAAACAGCATGTGTATAACCGGGAGCTTTCAAAGTTGTGTTGCACTCCAGTTTTCCTTAGCTGACAGGGTAATGTGTTGTGTATATTCTCATTTCGTGTCTTGAAAAGGGGTCGAACATAGAGACCAGTGACAGAAGCTGGGTCATAGAGGACATTATGCTGGGAGTTAAAAATACATTGGTAAAATGCTGATAAGGCAGACACTGCTGGTTTAGCAGCTTTTGAGACATGACTCATGCCTATATACTAAAATCACTATGCAAACCTGATTCCTAAGTGGCTTTCGACTGTGGTGTTTCCACTCTTCCACTTCGGAGGCACACAGGGGTCCCAAGAGACACCCCACTTGACAGTATGCATCCTCAAAGAGCAGAATGACATTATCATACCAAAGTGCTATTACAAAACACAACAGACTAAAACTCATCGTCATGGTTTAACTTTCATTTTAGACAAAAAGCACATTTTGGAATATATGCTTTTTAAGCATTCATCTAATACATATATTCATCTAGTGAAAGTTTTGCAATAAGGGTGGACAAGCTAAGAACAGGCTTGGGTTTTTTTAAACTAGAGAGACTGCATCACCAGAAGCTGAATCTCAGGCTTAGAGTCAAGAACTAATGAATTCCTGCCTTGACTGCCAATATGCTGCTGACAAATCATATGTAACTCTGAAGAGTCTGCAATTTCTGTTTTCTTAATTGGGAGAGAGGGGTGGGAGTTAATAACGGCTATCGAGGAACTCTGATACCACTATTCAGGTGCCAATCCAGAAAAATATCACCAGCAAACATAAATTAGAAAGATTACTTTTAAAAGAAAAGTTTAAAAAAACCCCCAAAAAATCCAAACAAAAACCCAAAAAACAAACCAGGCAGACCAACATCTGCACACACATACCCAAGCTTGGGAAAAAAACAACTTAAAACTAGTAAATTAGTTCCTACTGGTCTCCTTTCCATCTCCTTTCTAAAATGAGAATTATACACTAGGTAGACTTCCACGTCTGATCTAAACAGAACATACCACAGCAATCTGAAGGGCATTTGAAATCATTAGGACCTTATCCATCAACTGAGACATGTTTTATTTCACACATCATTTACAACTTGGTACAGAGATCCAACAAAATCACCAGGCTCCAAAATGGCTAATGAGAAAGAAAAGCATCACGTTATTATATTTGGAAGTTGTACTCTACCTCGGTGTAGTTATGTAGGGTGGATGCTCACACTGGACTGTCTGCCACTGCAGCAAGGCTATATTCTCTTCAAATTAGTAAACAGCTAGAATAAGCAACAGTTTAAAAACAATTAAAAAAGAAAACGGTGTCTTTGATTTGACATTGTGTAGCAACAAGAAGAAAGTACAGCAGCAACTGGGTATGGATTTCATCCAGCAGTTCCAACCTGCTGCTCTCAGCTGTCACAATAGGATATAGGTCAGCACTAGTCCTTCAAATACTCCAGCCCAAGGTTATTCACCACTTAAACTGAAAGCTTTACATGCAAATTATCTGTGGTTGCCTATCTTCCCCAAACTGCCCCAGATGCTTCAGAATGGTAAGCGTATTACAGAATCAAACCTGATTCTTTTTAAAGCCAAATTTATTTTTGTATCATCAGCGATCCAATATATGCCCTTCAAACTACTAGCCAAAGGGAACACTTCTGTATGCTGTATCCACTGGATTAAGGAAAAAAATAAAATGGTAACAGACTAGCTATATGGTTTCCCAAGTACAAAATAATCATGGTTGTAGGAGACCTTTCCTTTCTAACAGCCACAAGATGAAAAAGCTACTTTTGGTTTTGAAATAAAAAGAAGCATCGAGGAAGAGGAGACCAGATTCAATTAAGAAAACCTGTAAACCTATTCCCATTGTTAAGTTTCCAAGTTCAGCAACTTCAAAATCAAAGCAAGTATTTTAACTGATGACTTTCTAGAAGCTGGTCAGAACTAACAGCATCAGCAGATGCTTACCAAATCCCTTCCACCATTCCCTGCTCCCCAACCACATACTTGAATCATCTCCTGGGCACATTTGGCCAGCACTAGACATTACTCATTTTTATGAAAACACACCAGCTATCTTGCAGGCAGAAAAAAGAACAGTAAGGAATTACCAGGAGTAACTGTAGGCCTATTCCTTCTTTAGAAACTCCTCCTCTAGCTTTTAAAATAAACCCAGAAAAGGGAGTGAGAATACCACTGCTCCAGAGGTGTCAGTGATAAATGGAAAAGGGAAGAACATGGGCTGGTGCCCAAGGGATAAGGATGCAAAGCTGACACAGCACGGAGAAGATGAGATATCACTAAAGTCATAAGACACACAGAAGAGGAAATGCTAAAAAGTTCTGAAGCATTTCCATAGCAGAATAAATCATGTAGCAACGTAAAAAAATGTTTGCATCTAATGCTATTTACCTTAGCACTTAACGGGATTGCATTGTTTATGTTAACTAGCTGATTACCATAAATTCACTCAAAGTGCACAAAAGTACTGTTTGTGAACAGACACCTCTTCAAATTCAGTGTTTCCTCATGGTTCCAACTACTTGCATTTAAATAGGTGACACTGGCTTGCTACTGACTTTTATTAGGGCAAACTTAAATTCACAGTGCTAATTGAACCAGTTAAATAAGCATTTCCTTCAAAAACACCATATAAATTAAATTTGAGTTATTTTTTATGTTTTGGATTGAACAATCTTAATTACATTTTTAGCACATAAAAGTTGATACGGAAACAGTTCCACGAGTTGTTTGGAACATTCAGTTTTCCGATCTACGTAAATGTAGGGGAAAATGTGAAGAGCACACCCTGAAATAATTTGGCATTAGAGACAGATTACCTACATCCTTTAGCATTAAAAAAAGAATTTCCTCAACAAAGAAACCTCATGAAGTGATTATGACACCGTAACTACAGAATTACAGTTCGCACCTGCTAAACAACCTCTTTATTTTAATCACCCATAAATATTGACTTTGGGCAAATCAGAAATATACATCTTTTTAACAGTTGTCAACAAGAATAGAATAAGTTTTACAGTGTCCTAAGTGAAACCTGCGATTGCCAGATACTGAGACGCATGATTACTACAACACTGAAATTCTGTCGATAATAATTAGGTATCAATTAGATATAAGATTAGAAGAAAATGCACCGAAAATACTAAACAATCATGAGATCTGCTCAGGCAGCAGTGAAAGGGGCATCCTGACAGTTTCATGTAATCATAGAATAGTTTGGGTTGAAAGGACCTTAAAGATCATCCAGTTCCAACCCCCTGCCATGGGCAGGGACACCTTCCACTGCACTGGGTTCCTCAAAGCCCTGTCCAATCTGGCCTTGAACACTGCCAGGGATGGGGCACCCACAACTTCTCTGAGCAAGTGTCTCACCACCTTCACATTACAGAACTTCATCCTAATATCTAGTCTAAATCTACCCTCTGTCAGTTTGAAGCCAATACCCCTTGTTTCATTGCCTTTACTGGTTTAAGTAGCACAGGGAACAACTTTTTGGAGGTTCTGTCACAAAAGGTTTATCTTTCACAGAATTGTACTGTGATGCTATCTCTAAGCACATTTTGGAACCTTACATTAGTATTTCTTAATCTATTTTTTTTATCTTTTTCTAAAAGCTTAAAAGACAAGACTGAATCTTCCAGTCTAATATCCATCATTACACACTCTGCAATGTAGCCACAAAACATCAGTGAAATTACAAAGGTGGGAAAATGTGGAAAGTTTATATCTGGATCATAATGCTTCCATATTCAAAGCCCTAGCAGTCCCAGGGATGCTAACATTTTCCTATTTTTCCCTTATATTTTTAAACAAGGACCCAGTTCCTGAGCCCAGTAAACCTGGCTGGACTTGCTTTCTAACTAGTCTAACTTTCACTGCAGAAAACATCCTACATAGCAGACAGGGACTCTCATACACTTGCATAAAGATTCCACTAGACCAATCATTTTAAATGGTCCCCACACTAGAACACAGAGGCTCTCCAGCCAGGGATCAAAGAACAGGAAAATCTCTGTAAGAGAAATTCCTTCTCTCAAAAGACAGAAGAGCTCAGTGCAAGGAATGCAATGCCCCTGAACTAATTCTGTTCCCTTTTTCACAATAAACCCTCTGCTAGAGGCATGCCTGCTCTTAAAGCGATATGCCAATCCAAATGTTCCAACTAGGTGCTATAAAGATATCTAGCAATTAGAAATAATTGGAGTTTACCTCCAGTGACATGACATGGGGGAGCAGTCAGCTGATCTTCATTTCTTTTAAGAGTTGTGACATTCATTCTCTCTAAGAAACAAGATTTAGTTTTGACATTGTAATAGAAAGAAGTAGTTGGAAGCACCACAAAGACTGGAAGATAAAAGACAAAAGACCACATTAATCATAATTTCAGTTTATCCTGTATTTTAGGAACTTTCAGAGTTCAGTGGCAAAACTTCCCACTGCACATTATCAGCTCTACCTAGTAATGAGCCCCATCTGTAAACACTCCCTTCAGCAAGCTAGTTAACCTAGTGCTGCATGGACAAAGGGTCAGCAGATGTGAATGGAAGATCTGGCTGGCTTCAAGTATTTTAAATAAAATTGTTATCCAGAGCTAAACAGTGTTGAATGATGCTAGCATGGTAATTTAACTTCCAAAAGAATCCAATAAGCTTTTGTGTGGTCCCTTGATAGAACAGCAAATGATATTACAAGAGCTATTAGGAAGCTACTTACTGAAAATGAATGATAGCACAAATCACGGACAAGCCCTAGTATTCATATGGCCACTGAATATGTGTCATTTTCAACTTGCCACTACTTGCACCTCCTGTAACAATTATTCTCAATTTCTTTTTATCTGTCTCATAAAAAATTATTGCTTCTGCTTTACTTAATCCTCCACTTACATCAACCCAATTGTTCATTTCCCTCCCTTTCATCTTCTCCACATTAATTCTCCACACTGCTTTTGATCTGGCTTTTTGTTTCCCTTTTTTCCCTGCAGATTCTTCCTGATGAAGAATTTACAGCCATAATGTTCATCTGACATGGATGGTGATATTTTATTGATTCGCTACTCTGTCTGTAAGTTCTATGTAATAAACAGCATTATACAAAACATAAGATGGGTTGCTTATGCCTACACCCGGGTCCTTAGACTATTTATAATATTATTATATTATCTTATATTTATAATATAATTACAATACATCTAAACTTGAAAAATGCTGCATTATGTTGGTAAATATTCATATCTAATTTTAATTGGAGAAGCATATGCAAGGAGAAGCCAGAGAAAAGAAACATTTCCACCTCACACTCCAAAGAATTATTCTTTGCCATAGTGCAAACCACGTAAATAAAATAATTGCAACTTTCACTACTGCTAAATAAGAGATGGAAAACCTCTCCACGAACTGTTCTGTGTGGCTGTAATAAATGCCCACAGAAACCAGCTAACCTGCATTCTTCATCCCCCTGCAGAAACAACGGTCCTTTCAGAACTAGAAAGGCTGCAAGAAGAGGAGCAGGTGATTTTAGCGGATAAAAGTCATGAGCTATATTTTAAATTAATGCTATATTTAATTTTTAAGAAAAATGGCATTTAAGTTCAGGCAATTCTTAATGCTGAACAAGTGCAAGTTTTACGTTCATAAATTAACAGGAACATGCAAGTATATAAAACCATCAAATATTATTTTACTTACTATATTACACCTACTGCAAGATCATATAACCTAAGCTAAATTCTGTGTTTCCTCAGTTGTGTCAAAACCAGTCACTGGATAAAATCTCTGAGCAGTCCCAGAAGTAGAAGCCAGGGCCCTCCCTTTATTCCAGCCTCACAGCCCCATGGCCAGCCTGCAACTACATTCTTTCTCAGGTATTTGGTCTCTGGCCTCGTGAATCTTGTATTTCTTGCTGCACCAGAAGAGCTTCAACTAAAGAAGGACTTTAGCCAACCCTCACTACACAAGACTGGCAGAAGTGAGAGTGGCCGCTGGCTCTCATGCGGAACTCAATGCTAGTAGAGTTTGTTAGTCCACAGGCAGCACTGCCAGTGTATGACCTTCAAAGGAGGCAGGTATAGAAAAACCCAATCCACTATGTGTCACCAGGAAGAGGTAGGAAAAGAATGCTAATATTTTAGCCCAGGCAGGATCATGGAAACTCCAGGCATGTGGAAGTACAAACCCTCTACACAGTTTTCCTGGCAAAAGAAACTATCAAGCACCTGACATCTTTCAGATATATTAAAGATATCTTAAAGATATATTAAATGTTAATCCTGGATTTTGATGAAGGCATCCCAGGAATTAAAAGATCAACATGCTATCTGCATACAAGACTGAGTTCTTCTACAGACCTAGGCTGGCTCTTTGATACACACAATGAATTATTTGTCATGTCTACCATCACACAGTCACCTATGATGAAGGCAAAACTTGACAAGTTTAGAGAACTAAGCTCAAATGTCCTCTCTCTGCCACAACTATTGGCTGGGGCCAGTCAAATGCTCTTCCTTTAAGGAAAACTTTAAAATACTTCACTAAGAGAAAAAGACCCAAAATACAGGTTTTAGGTCTCCTCACCTTTTCTTTTTCTTGCTAGGGTTATTTTCACAAAAACAGAGCCTTTCCACTTGGCCATACCCATCACCTCTTGTAATCCACAAAGCAAGCTCTTCCAATAACACAAAAGCTTTGTGTCTGCTTTTACAAGATGATGGCTTGGCAAGGGCACCATTGGGTATGTAAACACAGGCAACAGCACAGTCCTTGCCTAACCTCTGGCTCAGTGTTTTGCAAGCTTCCTAACAGAAAAGCCTTGGGGAAAGACTGGAGAAGGAGAACTGGAAAACTCCAATGAGTAAATTGAAACAATGTCTGTTGTCTTTCTAGGCAATAGAAGGTATAATGGAAAGCAAATATCCCCAGGTTTATAATTACATTAGGAAACAATAACTAACAGTAAAAGTCCTTCAGTACAGATAACTGAAGTTGACAAAAAAAGCTTATTTTTTCTGCTTTTAAGAAAATCCAGGAAACGAAACTTATCTGTCTACCTACTACATCAGTTTTTAAAGCAGTCATACTCATTCCTGCAAGCTGTGAAGACTGACACACATACACATCTTTGACAATTCACAGGTGAAGTATCCCCAAAAGGTCAAAATACAAGACCAGCCATCAAAGCCATAACCATGTAATGAAATGCTAAAATTCTAACACTGACTTCTTATAACTACAAAATGATGACACAATAAAGCAAAAAAGATGTAATTTATGTATTGATTTTTGAAAAAATTGTGGCATGTTCCTTAATAATAATTCCATGAAGACTAAATTCAGACAGGCTTATTCTGAAACAACAGACCCAATGAGCTAGAGCACCTATCACTGTGGTTTACTTGTAACTCCTGCTCTCTACAATGAATGATACCTAATTTTTCCACACATTTAGTTTAAAATCTAAGATTTTATTTAAAAGTTAAGGAAGCCCTCTTTTTTAACTACAAAAATCATCAAAGCTTGTTAACATACATATAAAACGTAATTACCTGGCTATGCATTAATGTTCACTGTGGAGAGTTTCCTTGCTATAACTGCAAAAAGGTGGTGTCTAAAGATAGTAATGACAAGTAGGACTGGGAAAAATGAATATTCAGAACTAAATTATTAATGAAAAGAAACTCCCAAATCCCTGGAGCTTGACAATGTTCTATCCAAGAAGCTGCCAGTTATTGCATTAAGTTTACAGGTCTTCTGTTTGTTAATAATTGCAACATTTGATCATTTTGTAGCTTCACACATCTCTTTATTATAGGAATCTAATACCTTCCTGCCCATGAAGTGGGGATTGTTCAGGTTGAATTAGCTTTGATGCCATTAAGAGTGAGGCCCTGAGCATTGATATTTTCTGATACAAAGAATTTCAGCCACCTCACAATGGAAACTTTTTATACATTTTTCCTCTGCACAGCCAGATAATGTAAAACAAAGAGGAATCTCGCTTTTCAAATTCTCCAATTCTTCCAGGATATCAAGCGATTACAGTACTTGCTACTTAGAAAAAAATCACAGTATAGATACATTAGTATTACATTTCGTATCAAGTGTGCCAAGTTTTAATTCTTCATACATTTTCTTTCCAGACAAAAGACAGCAGAACTGTCTTGTAAGTGATAAAAGCTGAATATACTTTACATCTTCTCTATCTGTACTCTTCCTGAAGGCACTGGTTCATTTAATAAAGCTCAAACTTGCAAAATCCTCCTTACCATTATGTTATGTAGAAAGGAACCTTACCTCTTCAGAAGCAGAAAAACACTGAATAAAGCAGCTAAACTAGGCAGAAAATAGAGATCTGAAGACTTTACTCACCTAACTTAACCTAGTTGTGAACTAGGATAATGTCAAGAGCCATAACTATAAGAAACCTGGTTTAACTGCTTTTACTTTACCTGTTGCTGTGACTTCTACGTGAGGAAACGGGTATTTTTATGCAATTCCAAACTTTGTGTGTCAAACCACACACCTATTTATCTTTTTTTTTTTTTTAATCTTCAAGTGCACCCTGCTTTACTGTGGCCCTAAAAATTAAGTCTAGGCTTTACGCAGTTTGCTTACTGTAGGACCTGCGCAGCCAGACACAGCTGAACTGAGACTTGAACCACTAAATGTCTTCTGGGACAAAACTTACAGTATGCTAGCTCTAGTTTAAGTTTAGGCAGTCACAAAACTATAGTAGTAGTTCTAGAAGAAAATACTAATGGGTCTTAATTACAGCAATTACAGAGATAGCAAGAGACAGTGCCCTACTGTCAAAGAGTAAATTTTTACTCCACTTCCCAGATCTCCTATTAGAAATTAAAATAGATTTATTTTATTTTGCCAGCAAATGCTTAAGCAGTAACTTTCACAGTTACAATATTACTTGAAGCAGAAGAGTCTGACAGCCCTCTGTGCCCCTGGAAACAAAGCACTCGTTCTCATGTCAAGTTTCCAAATGATTTAAGATTCTCCTGAATGTGGCCACAACACTGTTCCAGTCTCCTTAATCCAGCTTCTCAGTGTAGAGTTCATTTGCCTGAGAGATCTGACTAATTCTGGTGTGAACAGTTCATAAAGATTTTCTTCCACAAGAAGGTACCATTTGACCTTTCCTGAAACGCCATGACTGCCATTTACACAGATGCTGCTGTTACCGATCACGTTAAGAGCATACTTCTCAAAAAGGTTTCTGAGACTTGGTAGTGACACCGTGGTATGGTATTCTTCAATCTAAACTAGGTAAAGTTCCTTGAACTATTCTCTCTTAGAGGGCTGCATGCGGGAAGGCTCCCCAATATGTAAAGCTGGCACCTCTTGTTACACATTCAACAGGGTTTCAGTCCTAGATGACAAAAAATACTCTTCTGTAAACTAACTATTAAGAAAGCTGGAAGAGGAAAAGGAGGAGTTTTCAACTTACACTTACTCTGACAGAAGTGTCGAGTGTGATGTGCTCTTCACACTCAACAGGGTCTTTGCTTTTCTACGCACAGAGTGAAGGATGAATGCTGACATCAGGCAAACAAGACACCAGCCGCCAGAAGAGCTCTTTCAGCTATGAGGATGGCTCTCATCTTTGGCATGGAGACAGCAAAGTACACTACCTACAAGCAATTTAAAGTATTATAACAGACTTTCTCTCCATTGTCACTCAGCAATCTGAGGAGAACAGAAAGATGTCAACTCAGGCATGGTTTAACTAAGGAGGACATTACATATACTTTCTAATATGGTATTACTCCTACAAGACTCTGCATGTTCAAGCAGTTTGGGAAAAAAAAAAAAAAACAGTTTCTTTGTGTGGAGAGAAATCTTAGGCAGGCTTTTCCTACCAGACAAGAATGCTTCTGATCCATCTGCAGCAGCCAACAATCATCTCTTCCTCAGCAAGAAGAATCTTTGGTAGGATTAAAATCCTTTCATGAATCAGCAACCAATGACCAATTAAAAGAATATTTAAATACTTTCTCATGCAATTAAAACCACTTACCACCTATTTACTGTAAAATGGATAACAAAATTATAAAGCTGCATGTACCATGAAGTTTCAGTAACGGTGTAAGTATTTTAAAGCTTTCCACGATCACAGAATAAGCCATTTCATTGTGACAGATCTGATACATTGTCAGTAGCCCACATCTGTAAAAGCCCTATTTTCTCTGTCACGCAACATAGTGCAGAATGATTTAATAAAACCGTATTACCTTTAAATTTACAGAAAGAAGAGAAAACCCTTAAGCCCATAACAATAAACGATTTTATGGTTTACCTCTAGTTTTGCAAAAATCACTTCTTTTAAAGTAAGATGTAACTATTAGCCCCAAAAAAATTCCTTACCCTTGGATGCATGCAATCAAAATGAAGACTTGTTTTAGATACAGATGCCTTACAGTGGAACAAAGAGTAAAAACATCATAGTTTTCCACAACAGACAGAGCTAATGATAAGGTTTCCATGTAATTTAAAGGACAGCATGCAACTCAGGGCAGAATTCCTACATCACTGAAGCTCAAGGTTATCTAAACCCAGGAGATTGTTTACACAAAAGTTATTTCTTTAGAAAGGCCAAAAAGTGTAACCAGGGTAAGAAGAAAGAAAAGAATGCAAAAAATCACAGTTCTTCCTGACTGAGAGATTTAAGATGCTACGTAACAGTAATAATACTATGCTTTTTCAATAATGTGCTAAAATATCATTAAATAGGATGCATACATTTACAGAAGTGTGTACTTAAACACATACACCAAAACTTTCAAGATAAAAATACAAGTGTGAATATCTGTATAAAAATCATACAAGAAGCATCAGTGTACAATATAGGCATAAACAGAATGACTCGTGCCATTCCTTTTTTGCAAATTATATATCTTTATCATCAGAAAAAAATTACGACTTAACATTTAAAAGAAGCCAGACAGTTCCCACATGCCCTAATGATCACCACGTAAGGAAACCATTTATTAAAAGGTATCTCATTTACGTAACTCATTTCATTCCTTCAAATCGAGCTGTACAAGCCAAGGCAGCTGCTTGCATAGGTAAAGGCCACTCAAAGGTGTGCACCATAGAGCCATATCAAAGCTATATCATAGAATGGTTTGGGCCAGAAGGCACATTAAAGATCATCCAGTTCCAATCCCCTTGTCACGGGCAGGAAGACCTTCCACTAGGACAGCATTGCTCAAAGTCCCACCCAAGTTGGCCTTGTGAAGAACTCTCCTTGCTTGTTTACTTTTGCAGAAAATAATTAATATCCTCATTGTAAATAATAGTTATCTGAAAAGCATCATAATACATAGGACTTAACTCTGTATATGCAACACCCTTAAACTTGGGAATAGACATTTTACCTTCTTTAGTTCTCCCTTAAATTAATTGTTTCTAAAGGAAGTATACACCAGTTAGGTAAATGTGTCTATTTTTTTGCTTAAGCCAAACAAATATTTAAAGCCTTGACTGGGAGAGGATAACAGACTAATAAAGGGTATTGGCATTACAGGAATCATTCAAAACACAAAGGGCAGTGTGGAAAAAAATAACAAGATACCTGTTGGGGAAGATGACAAATAGTATTAAAGGCTGGCAAACTCAGCTGGAGATAAAGGGTATCTTACAGGTGAAAGGATCAGACATCTCTTTTCTTCCCAATGTTAATTAATCTTCTACGTGCTTTGCACAGATTGATTTTTAATGCCACTACTTAACAAGCAGAAAGATTTGACATAGTAAGATATACTCAGAGATTATCCTAATTCATGAAGCTGCATCTAAATCTTAGTGCTCCCAAAGTTATCTGTACTTATTTGCTCTTTGGAGATTTGTTAGGGATAAGACCAAGTTGCAATATTTGCATTGAGCTTTCTTCAGTACTGGTGCCAACGCCAGGCACCATTGATACAGGTTCAGAGCTGGACTACTATTTTCTGGTTTAAATACACACAGGCTGGTGTTGCTTTAACAAAACAAAAAAAAACCCACAAACAGTAGCTTCATTGAAAAATCCAACCAAACTGTGTCATGTGGATTAAAACGAACCTTGATCTAATATTTTAAAGAGGTAATTAGGCTTAAATGAGAAAGAAAATACAATATTAGAACATTTTGAAGAAATAATACATGTCAGCCAGTGTCATTTTTAATTCTGATCTAGAGAAGATGAATAATACATGTTCCAAAATTCTAATTTTAAGTACTGAAATATGCTGGTAATTAGAAAGGCATACAACAGAGATGAAATATGGCCTAGAAGACCAAATGAGAATTTATATTCTGAAGTCATTTCATCTGTTAATCACTCCAGCTAACTGTACCAGAAGTAAACTTGCTAAAATGATAAACTAATGGAGAGCATTAAAAATTCCAGCTGAAGAATAAAAAGGAAAAAGCACATCTCCACAGGAAGAGAGGCAGATCCAGCAAAGCAGATTAATAGTTCCAAATGACTGAAAAGTGCCAGAGTTATGTGCAACATTGAACACACTTCCTACTGCCATCTTCAAAATAATTTCCCACCTATTCTGGAAAGCATTGCTAACGCTGAACTTGCTGGGGTGCACCCTTAGCTACTGAAACAGTTTCTGTTGGGAATGTGAATTGTTCAACAGATTCCAAAAGTCCTGCTCAGTAATGATTCTAAAAGCATTCATTCTTAAGGTCATACATAATTTCAGCTGTTTCAAGCATAGCAAAACCACATATTGTGAATTGGAATTTATGACATAAATTACAATAAAACAAGTAATGAGTACTTGTACACCACAGGATCAGCCTCAGCAACCTTAAACCACCTTTGATTCACTTTAGATTGCAGATGTAGCCCACGTACTAGGCTAACATGATTTGATGTCTTTTGCTGGGTAGACTGACAGACAGATTGATTGGCAATGATCATCCCTTGGTCCTTTCCCCTCCATTCCTATTAATTCCCTTATTTCAGAAAGCTTTTCTTCACCAAAGCCAGGCAAACCCATTAACTGCATAAGGGAGAGGATCTGTTTTTCCCTGGTTTATCTTAAGAGCTACTGCTCTCTTGTTCAAGGTCAGCCTATTCTGGCTGGTTTTGGTCTTCATCTGTTTAACTGTTAAACAAAGGAAGCCCAGGCTCTCCATTTCCTGAGATTTGGATATACTGTCTCCCTCTATCCTTCTCTTCATTTATTACTATTATCTTTAAACAACAAAATTGGTCTTTGTTTTTGCTTATCACTTATTAAATGTTCCAGGTCAGACTGGATGGGGCTTGAGCAACCTGGTCTATTGGAAGGTGTCCCTGCCCATGACAGAGAGGTTGGACTAGATGACCTTTAAAGGTCTTTTCTGACCCAAACTATTCTGTTTTTCTATTATGCTGACTGACCATCAGTGTAGCTTTCCTTTGAGAGTTTAGATAATAAAACTAAGATAAAAGACCCTAAGTTATGCAAAAGTATGTTCATTATATATTAACAATATGCAAAGCTCACCATCATCAAAACAAAAATACCAGTGTAACCATACTCACTTTTCATTAAACTGTTTTCTTCCCCCCCATTAGCCAGGAGAAAAATATTAAAATGGGATAAACTGTGCACGCAAACTAGTCTGTTACCATCAAACTGCTGGTCTGCTCCAACAGTGACAAAGAGGTCACTGTGTGATAATACATAGCAATTACAGCAATAAAGGAAACAGCTGATAGAGGTTAGGTGGTGGAAACAGGAGGGCAGCCACAACAGAAAGGCAAGGTTGGAATGAAGACAGAAGGAGCATGGGAGGAGCAAAGGAAAAGCCTGCCAAAAAGCCTGGGTCTGTGACACAGAACTACAGCATGAGGGGGAAGGGAAGAGCCTTAATGCCAAAGTCATTTGACTCCTCCCATCATCACACTGTATTTTCAGTTTCTTACAACTCAGATGAACTCTATTTAGGTTGAAAAGTCCTTCAGAAGGGATTTCAGAGAGGAAAAAATTCAGAGAAATGTGCAGCCATTTCTGATGCAGAACAAGAATATCTTACTGGCCAAATTACTGAACCCTATTGACTTTTCTGTGAAAAGCTGCAACATCTCCTTTACTGTTTGGAACAGAAGCTTGAAAATCTGCCTGGGAAGTGAACCTGCTGAAATGCACTTCTACCATCCTCCTGCAAACTGCATAACTTTGGATGAGTTCTATGCATTGCGAAACCTAAATCCTATCTATAGGTCACCACACTTCTTTCTAGAAGACACTTCCTCGTATTTAACACATGCCAGCCCAGCGCTGAATACAGCTTCCCCTGAAATCATGTTTATGGATTGCAGAATGCCAGGTCAACTATAATCCTAGGAAGACTGTCACCTCTGTGGTTTCAACACTTACTCCTGCTAGGGCTGAGCACCAAAGGAAGCAGTAGTACAGAGCAACAAAAACTGGACGCTGAGGGCCCCATGGCTGGAGAAAGCAGACTGTAACAAAGATTGGAAGTGTCAGTGAAGTCAGACTGGAGTAAAGTGAAGGTGAAGAAAAGATGAACAGGAAAACCTGGAGCAAGAACTAAGGAGTGGGGGACTCATTGAACAAGGCGACTAAACATTAAAAATGGAGAAAGGACATGAAAGTGGTAACAGAAATGCATCCCATTCCAGAGAATGGAAGAGATGGAAGTATGCACTGATTGTGCAAGAAAGAAGAGACTAGAAGGATAGGATGAAGGAAAAGAGGGGACTATCTAGGAGTGAGAGAGTGAACTTAGAAAAAGGACTAGCCAGACAAATAATAAGGTAGAAAAAATAGGTCAAGCAAAACCAATTGTGAGGCCTTGGGAAATGAAAATGGAAATGAGGACCAACGCATGGACATAAGCCTAGAAGCCTGTGAAGCAGGGCACGGCTACATGAGAAAAGGTCCTGTAGAAAACAACCAAGACTGATTGCTAGGTGATGTGGAAGTCCAACAGGGAGGCTCAGACTGGCCAGAGTGTGAGCACAGACCAGGCGAGAAGACTGAGTGGTGAAAACTAGGACAAGTCAGAACAATGAAACCAGACCCAAGGGACAGGCCGGGAAGAGGCAGGACTTGAAAACTGTTACATTAGTAGTAGTGAGCAAAAAGAAGAAAACATGAAGGCACAACCTTTGTATACCTGGCCACCCTTTAGAAATGGAGCCTGCAATAAAACTCAAATTCCTAAACTTTACTGTTCGTTGCTACTACTGTGCTGTGCAGAAAATGTCCACCTTAGCAGCAATTGCACTTCTCAGCTCACCACAGAGGTCCATGGAATGACCTTAATGGATCCAATCAAGCTAACAAATCCTCAGAGCATCAGCATTATATTACAAAGCAAAAAGGGGGGAGCTGTGAAGAGCAGGAATGAGGAGGTAGAGAAAGAACTAATACATAAGAACATAGGGAGCTCTCTCTTACACACACACAGAGTTGACAAATTCAGACCCACTTTTATGTGACGGTAAATATCATAAACTGATGCAATTTGAGATATGAAGCACTACTTGGCTTCATCTCCTTTGTATACATATTATAAACAGATTGAAATGCTGTGAACACATTACTGAACAATATTCATTAATGAAACCAGTCTCCAAATTGTTCAGATAGGCTTAATGCATGCTACTCAAGTCACAGTCCACACACAGAAGTATTTTTCATTTGCTGATGACACTAAGTTACATGGTTCGGTTGATACGCTGGAGGGAAGGGCTGCCATCCAGAGGGACCCTGACACACTTGTGAGGTGGGCCAATGCCAACCTCAGTAAGTCCAACAAAGCAAAGTGCAAGGTCCTACACCTGGGTGGGGGCAATCCCAGGCACAGCTACAGGTTGGGCAGAGAAGAGATTCAGAGCAGCCCTGCGGAGAAGGACTTGGGGGTG
>JAOEHX010066438.1:0-10988 GCA_025448015.1 Bolborhynchus lineola | reverse complement strand
AGGATCACCTCCCTCGACCTGCTGGTCACACTCCTTTTGATGCAGCCCATGATATGTTTGGCTTTCTGGGCTGCAAGAGCACACTGAAGACGGCTCATGTTCATTTTTCCATCAACCAACACCCCCAAGTCCTTCTCTGCAGGGCTGCTCTGAATCTCTTCTTTGCTCAACCTGTAACTGTGAATGCGAACTGCAGGCTCCAAGGTTTCTCCCAGGAATTTTGTATGGACTACTTCCTATCCCAGTGCAAGAGTAAGGTTACTGACATATGCTTGTCAGCAGGTCAGCTTCAATGGAGCACTGTGCCTTCCTTCCTGTATTGTCTTGTACTAGTTTAGAGCTAGCCTAAGTACCCCTCAACAGCATTAAACGTGGAAGAGTCATCATACCCTAAATGTGATTCTAAGTAACCTGAAGTAGATTTAAATTATTTCACCAGTCTCTCACGTTTCTTCAGACATCCATCTTTGCCAATTCAGTGAGAAAGTGTGACAGAGACCACTGAGCACTGGAAAACAGAAACCCCTGCCTCCTCTCCCCACCCACCTGCAATGAAACACCATTCCAGCTAAATGACAGGGTGCACTAGGTGTAAATGGCAAGGGGAGCTGGGGAGAAGGGCTGCAGGCATGACCTCTGAGAGAAGAGGCTAGCTGCTACCCCATGGTGGGGACAGCCCATTTCACAAACCCCAACAACTCCGTCTGTTGCTGTCATAGCTGGTTATAGAGAATATTTGTTTTCTAGTAGCAGACTTTCCAAAGAGATGACTTACCTCAGGTGTAAGTTAAACACACAAAAGTGCTATTTCTTGTCTTACTACAAGGGAATGGGAACCTTAATGATAAGCAGTTCAGGAAGTTCTGGCACTTAAGTACACTGCAAATATGATACAAACATTTAACCTCCAGTTTTTGAATCAATTACAATTTGAATACATAATGTTCATCAAGATTTAGTTTGAGAATTCAACTACACCAAACTGCAGTTATGCTCTGAAACATATGTCAGCTGATGAATGCAATTTGTAATGGATTTATTACAAATGTGCAAAATTCCAGCCACTGGGGTGACATACTAAAGCGAGAAATTTTGTTGCACAAATTCAGTATTTCTAAATACTTTCACTTATGCACAGTCTATTTACCCAGGTAGGTTGGATGCTAGGCCTTCTTTAACTAGCTGGCAGTTAATACTGCGTCTTCTTCCATCAACAGCAGAGGAGTCAAAAAGTTCAACAGATAAGATGGTATTATCTAAAACTTCTGTGAATGAATAATATAATTAATGCTGATCAATGACAATAAAAAGATGATTTATGGTTTCAAAGGCACGGCAAGTGGCACTAACCGACAGATTTTTTTAAGATTACATTTGATTTATGAAAGAATTGTTTCTGAGCATCAACAATATGTAGTGGCTTAGCTTGCCCCATATCTGTAAGATTAACTTGAAGTACACCAATAATTACATATATGGTTTCCAAACCACCATTCCACAGGTGCTGAAAAATAACTAGCTGCATATTAACAATAAATGGAATCGTACTGAGAAAAATCCTGCTAAGGCATATATGAGTCATCTGAAATCCCTCCCTCCCCATGTTTTAGAGCAGCAGTGATCACACTCCCAGCTACCAACATTTAAGAGTCAAGGATAGCTAGTGCTTTTGGAAACAAGCCCATATTGATAACCAGGATACTTTTATCACTTAATGCCAGTGTGGACTGTAAGAGAAGACATAAATAGAGCTTCTGTCAGTTTTATCTGTCATGTCCCTTCCAATTATTTCATGTTTAGATATTCTCACTTCAGGCTACCTGTTGCAAGTATGAGCACAAGCATTCCAAGTAAATACTGTTTAAAAGTCCATGTTTCTACATTTGAGCCATTTTAACAATAAACAAAAATTAATACACACTTAATAACTTACCAACAATTGAACACACTGTAAGTTTATCTTCAGTCATTTCTTCAAATCTTTCCTTGGCTTCTCTGCTCCAGTCATTTGCCCCTTTATAAGGCTCAATGTAAGCCAGCCTGCACCTGATTGCCTGAAGAATAACTCAAATTATGTATCAAGACCATTACGTATCAAGACCATCTCACTACAGCCAAATCACAGCCTCTGGGTTTGCACTCACACAGGACAAGATAGCACAACAAGGTTCTACATTACCAATGCTTGATTTCAGATGACACCCCCTGTCACCTGAGCATGAACCTCAAATTCAGATACATTCTTGCTGAAATACAAAGGCCTTACTTCTCCTTGCCTCCCTTTATGGTTAGGTATAGAACTGGTGCCAAGATCAGCAAAGATTACTACAGAGAGTGATAAAGAAAGCCTTCATCCTGTTTTGTTTATGATGCAATAATCCTGACTGGGACATCTAATACCAACATCATTATACCACTGTAGAAGTCTGAAGCACTAAACATAGAGACACCATAGTTCCTGAATCAGAAAATTCCTGCCAGATTTTTGAGAGGCGTTAATTAGGAGACATAAAAAAGAAAAAAAGAGACACAAAGGAAGCCAGAAGGGATGAAGTACTTTGCTTACAGAATTTGTTTAGCATTTTTACTGCAAACCATGCTAGCTACACTATGACTTAATTTTAAAGTAACTGTGACATCATTAGATTGTGACTTGAAAGTGAAAGGATGTAAAAATTACTCTGGCTTTTGAAGTAAAAGAAAGTATCTGAATTAAGCACATACACACAATGTATATATATACCTCCCCACCACAGGCTAACATTAGATTTCAGTTAAAACTGAATTACATTATGTGACTGACCTAACATGTTTTGGGTGCACATTATAAACCCATACGAAAAGGAACTTGCTTAACCTTTCATTTACTTCAGAATGTTAACAATCCTCTCCTTCCCCACTTTCATGCATTGAGATTCTATTAATTCCAAGTATTTAACCTGGGCAAGCACTAATTTACCTTTTCTGGAAAGCTCAGAAACTCCTTTTTTACTCTACGTATGTCTTTACAAGTTAAGTTCGCAATGTTACCATAGTCAACATACTTCACTGTAACTTCTCGATGACCTGTCAGCCCTTCAAGGGAAGCAACTCAAGTTATTAAACCAAAAAATGGAGTACCTGATGCAGGTTAAAGCACCAGAAATTCAGAACAAAAATTTCACATTTATACCATATAATCATAAAATATCACATTTTCAGATGTTCTATAAGCCAATTTAAAACCTATACCCTTTAAGAGCCAGCTCTTTTGGGTTCCTGAAATAACAGCTGGCACTTCCAACACCCCCTTCTAATGACTGTATGAGACAATGGCACCTTAAATACAGGCCAAGTAGACATGGAAGGATATAGACATGCTACATTGCCCATACAGGCAACAGAGAGGTCAGCACAAGTACACTCCCCCTGCTGTTCAAAACTGCTATGGAGAATTATTAACCTGCATTAGTTACAACAGAGGTTGGGTACAGTAGATAAATCTATGCTTTAAATTAGATGAAAACTATAAAGAATTTCAATAATACATAGAAAATTAAGTCTACTGCTTCTCATTTGAAAAAGAAATAAGAAAATGTATGAAACACTTCATTAATATCACAAGAATATAACATGAATTACTACTACCGACTTCATGCATTTACCCGGTAGTCTATGAATGCCCAGTAAAAATAATGACTGTTTGCCACTATTCATATCCAGTGTGTGACTCTGATCTAGTACCACATTTGATTTTGCAACCTAGCATTAGAGCGAAAGAATCAGTACTTCACCAATAATCTGTGCTCTGTACCAATTCCCATCTTCCTGTTTTGCAACACAGGCTTGTCCTTCAACTGGGCAGGCAATTTGCATGTTTGTCCCATCGTCACATTTATATACCTCCTGAATTTTCTTTGAAAGAGCTAGAACGTCTGGACTTTCTCTCTAAAATAAGAAAAACAAAACATACATACACACCAGATGTTGTGTTTTGGGTTTTTTGGTTAAGCGTATCTGCTCTTTTAAGGGACCCTCTTTGTAGTAGTGTACTTTCTAGTCTTTCCCCCAGATTAAACAGTGGTTATGAGTATGTGAATTAAAAAGCCAAGAGAAACACTGAATATTGCCCTGTTCAGTCACCACTGTGAACAGTGTAACACTACATTCTCATATACAAATTAATTATGTAACATAAGACAAATGTTAACTTCCTGGAATTTTAAGAAATCATGCAAATAATCTAGGGTTAATTAGGACTGTAGGAATTAATCTGATTAATTCTACAAATTCAAAAACTGGTAACAAGTGGCATAAGTTAATGGAAATTGTAGCTTATTTAATGTGGAGTACAAGTAACTCAACATTAAAATATTAGTTCAGAATTTAATTTAAATAGACCTTGTTTCTAAACTTACCAACTGGAGGTAGAAATCACTGGGACTATTAATGTGACAAACTATGACATAAATGCCTTCACTTTCTTGTGGAAGCTTAGGTGGACTGTACTTCAAGATGGCAGTATTTTCTAACTGACTGGGAAGGTGAGATTTATACCTAAGGTAAAAAAAAGAAAAAAATCTGAATAAATTATGCCAAAATTAGCTGAGGAGTCTTTTTACATTCAAATGGCAAGTTTCCCATAAAAAACCCCCTGCAAAATGGTCTGATAAAAATAGCTTGATTCATGTTTGTATGAATAGCTTTAACTTCCCTTCTCACAGCTGGTGCAGCCAATTCTTTGTAATGCTTCTTTCCTCACATGAAACTTACGAAAAGAATGCTAAGTAAAATGCCAGAATCCACTAGCAAAACACTTTTTCCCATGTTGTTCTCCATCCCCTGCCTCTTCCACCATCCCCTCCAAAGCAGCTCTCCTCTGTCCTTAGCCCTACAGCTGTTTCTCCTGTTTGTTGTGCTACATGCATCACATTACACGTCCGGTTCTGATGTGGTGACTGACCTGCCACTGAGAACCATCCAAATCAAACATATACAAGGCTGATTTCTTTCTGTTTTTCTGTGCTTGGTAGACAGTAAGGGCTTCTTCTTTTACAGCCCTGTTATTCAAACTGGTACAGAAATTTAAATGTTATAATTTTCTAAAATAAGGTTCATTATATAAATAAAACCCAGACTAGTGCACAAGAGTATACCGCAGTGCTTACTAGTGCAGGTGAAAAAAGGAAATCAACAGGTACTGCTGAAGATGAATACATTAATATATCAGGCACTCAAAACCAACTTGCTTCATGAACTTCACAAGTAATATGCTGTTATAATTTATGGCATAAAAGTATAAACTAAGCACATACCTTGCCAAATCTAGAAAAACTAATGCATCCTTGAGAGACAATGGCATGTTACTGCATATGTTATTAAATGGAGGTTTTTTCAAATCCACAATGAGAACACCATCCTCTTCTCTAAATATGGTCATTAAAACTGTTTTGTTATTTACCATTCCTAAAAATGTTGTGTTTGCTTTCTTTCCCCAACCTTTACTCTGTGTTAGGAAGAAATAAAAAGTTACTGAAGATGTCAGAGAATATTAGAAGAAAAAATGCAAAGAGAAATAAAAATACACAAGGAAGAGAGCATAGACATGTGAGCAGATGAATTATTGAACATAGTTAGGACTGCCTAGTCCATAGCCATGATAGCACTAAACACTGTTCTTCCATAATGGATTTGTAAGGTTTTTTTGAACTGTACAGAACGGAGCCAGATCAAAACCGGTGCAGTTTCCACATTTCTTTTAAATGTTTTGAAATTTCATCCCCTCTGTTCTGATAGAACAGAATTGCCATAGGCTGTTTAATGCCATATTTACATTTCTGCTCTCCCAATTTGTTTCAAAATTTAATCGTATCTTTTTGGGTCTTTCTACAAATGTATAACATCATTTGGTCTATTAACACATTCCTCCTCCCCACAATATCCTCCTTGACATTTTATCTACCTTGAGAAAGCCTGTCTGAATTATTTTTTTGATCAAGTTAATGCACTTCTCAGTTGATACTGTAAATCTGTGCTTTTTGGGTGTAACAGCATATAGAAGGAAGATTTTTACCAACACCTGTGAAAACTGTTTCTGATCCTTCCTATTTAAAGCTATTTCAGACAACACCAGACTCATAAGGAAAACCCACAAAACCAACCAGCAGTTATACAGTCAGAAATGCATAGCTGCTTTGGACATAATTAATTCCCACATTAATGTGACAAAAAAGAGAGTCTAATAGATAAGTGAATACTGAAGAAAATAATGCTGCAAGATATGTCACTTTTCTAAGGGAATATAGGCTGACAGTACTTTATTTGTTGCTATACTGAAAGAAAACAAGCAACTTTTCAACAGTGGCAAAAAAAGAAAAAAATAATTAAGTTACAAAGGACAATCCCTGAAAAGACTCCCTTAAAAATCTGAAGCCATTTCTTTTGTTTGGATGGTTCTTAAAAGTTACTACTTACATGAAGTTGTAAGACAGCCATGAAATACCAGTTATTTAAATTTGTTTTCAAATTTGACAACAGAACATGTCTAGAGTAAGAGCAGTGATATTTAAGCCTGAAGTATGTATCTGTAAACCCAGAGGCTTTTGAAGACTGCTCATTTCCTTTCCAATGAAAGTACACAATCCATCTTTTTACAAGAGATTATTTAACTTCTTTTAAATAAAATATACCCTGCACTCTTGAATTTCCTTCTGTTTATACTGGAACAAGATTAATGTAAATTATGTGTTTAAGTTCTTCAGTATAAATCTTAGGAGAAAGAAAAAATATCCTGAAATAATACAAACAGCTTTTACTTACTTCATTTTTGGGAACAACATCCTTCAATGAGCACCGTACTGCTAACGGAGGAACAGCTGCAAGTTCTGCCTCAATACTCTGATCAGGCTTTCTTATAAACAAACTAATGTCATCTGTTTCAATAGCTTGGAGAGGGGCAGGTTTAGGCCTTTCAGCAGGAACGTATCTGTTGTCAAAGAGAACAGAAGCAGCACTAGCTTCAAAGAGAAGGAAAAAACCAAACCAAAAAAAGAAAAAAACAAAGCCCAACACCAAAAAACACACCAAACCAAACCCCAGACTTAGAGGTCATTATTACAGTAATACAGAATTTTATGTCATTGAAACAAAATTAGAGAGTCACAATGAAATGCCTTTTTTAACACTGAAGACTTGGGTTCTCTTTTTTTGGTGCAAGTCTAAGTTAAATATTTTAACACATGAAGGCTTGTACAGTCATGTACTTACATGTGTTGCCACATTCCTGTGGGAAATAAGTGTGTACAGAATGTGTCATTTGGATATCTAATTATCTGTTTGTGTGAAGCTGATGGAGGACCTCTTAGAAATCATCCTCCTGAATCGTAAGAGTCAAGGACAACAACTGCAGACAAGAAACTCTCTGTAAACATACCCTGAGAAAATCAGAACTATAGAGCTCCCAAAATCAAGCAGGAATACTTCCAGCAGTGCAATGTCACGAACTTTGTATCTTATTGGACCATAAGGCTCCCTCTCATTTTCACTTTTTAAGGGAATTAGATCAGTGACGGTTCCACGGCACCACATTCCAGTTTCCTTACTCTTAATAAAAACCCTAGCACCTATACAGAATA
The DNA here is from genome assembly GCA_025448015.1 of Bolborhynchus lineola. Lineage (NCBI taxonomy): Eukaryota > Metazoa > Chordata > Aves > Psittaciformes > Psittacidae > Bolborhynchus > Bolborhynchus lineola. The sequence continues at coordinate 3,375 of JAOEHX010066438.1, read as the reverse complement.
AAAGAAAAAAAAAAAAAAGACAGAATTCAGTACTTGAAGATATGTTATACTGAAACTACTATTACAGTTCTGGATAATGGTTCGTTGTTGCCCCTCTTCCACAGGGGGAGTAAATGGGCTACTGCTAAAATAAACACACAAAACATGTTAGAAACATTACCTTGATAGCCACCAGAAGTTTTCTCCCCACATTTGTTTATACAATGTCTATAAAGCTGGGAGGTGTTTGCCTTGTATTAAGAAAGAACTTCTAGGAAGCTTCATGTACCTTAGTAATGGTAAAAGCCCACTGAAGTTCAGAGCTCTCACATACTTCCTACCAGCTTTCTAAACACCTTATAGAAGTGAGTAAGTTAACATGTGGGCTAGAGGAGAATTTTAACAATTTAGCAATGTATTACTGTCTTTGATTATTACTTTGAGAATAGTTTCTATCCAGTCAGTGAACTTAAAGGTAATGTTGCTTGCATGAGAGAAAGCTAATTTACTGAAGTAAGGAAAGAACCCTCCCCCATGGCAAGGGGTTTTGAACTAGATAATGTTTAGGAACCCTTCCAACCCAAGCCATTTATGATTTCAATGTAGCCCTTTAGAAATCAGTAATTTACCTAGTTCCAAAACATCTGAAGGCAAGATAGATGAACTCTTATCACAGTAGTTTTTCAATTTCTTCTCCAAAACCCCTGCTTCTCTCTTCTGTGAGTATCTCTGAACATAAAAGTGGCATGGATTTATAACATGGGTTACAAACACTAGTTCTGTCAAACCTGAGTAAGACAGAAAACAGGTAATTGAACACTCCAAGTGACTCCAACAGGTATTACCAGACATGAGATTAGGTTTATGTTGCATTCATCACGATAACATTAGCTCAAATAGCTCTTAATCTGACAAGTTTGCTCACACTTGTTTCAAGCTAGTTACTATGTTTGTTTTCTGATTAAATCTGCTTTTTTAAACAACCTCCCTTTTGCTCACTGCAAAAAAAACCACAACAAAACACCACTCTGCAAGCAGGCTACCACTGCTTGCAAAGTAGTAAGCCTGAATTTAAGTAGGAAATTCAGAGTTCATATTCCCTAACTGTTCACAGCTGGCACTGCTATCATTATGTCAAATATCTGCCAGGTATTGAGAAGCTGCCAGTGTTGAGCTCCTCGAAGTTACTTGGTACTTCCGGTACTGCATCTTTCAAATAAGTGGTTTTATAGTACATCTTAAATATCATTATTGTCTTTACATGAGCAAGGAATGCAGATCAGGGAGTGCTTTTGAGGTGGAAAACTGCTTGTACTATGAGTAACATCTGTACTGCAAGCACAGCCAGACTAGTTTTAACTGTAGTGGAATCATGTACTCAAACTCTGCCCTCACATGTAAACAAATACATGCAAAGTAGGGATGGTCAAATCTGCTTCCTAGTACATTCTTGATCACAACTAGAATGCTAATGTATGCGCCCAACTCTTCAACAAATTCCACTATCTGTTCCCACTACTTAGACGATGGGTCTCTTCTATTAAAATAAACCATTTTCCAGACAGAAAAGCCACTAACCAGCTTTGTGTTGAAAAGGTGTTTCTTTCTCAAAGAGTTTTCTCCTCTGTTCACCAGTATGACATTCTGTGGGAAATGATGTTTATTATTTTAGAAGGAAGGTGCAATGCACTTATACACAGGTAGCAATGCAGCAAATACAGTAGAGACATTGCGTGTATTGCAAGGATACTCTAACAGCAAAAATTCTCCTATCTGAACAGATGTGCACACAATGAATATGTGCACATGGCCAGCTGACACACTAATTCCTAGATTACAGAACCACCATTGAAAGTTTTATACTCAAGACATGCAAAACTCATACAACACCGCAGTTTGAGAATTTTGTTCAGCAAGAGTTTTGTGAAGTCCACTAGGATTCTGAAATATACTGGTTTAGACAGTTGTGCCCAGGCTCTGAAATTTACTTCACTTTGATCACAGCTCTGTTACCACAATTACTCTCACCACCCCTACCCTCTCTCTCATCCTCCTCAACCATTACTAATGATACACATTTTCCAGGTACGCTGTAAACACAGAATGCTCTGAAGTTAAGCATCTTAATTATACTGTGAGTCATATCTATTCCTCCCCATGCCATTATCTCATTGGTATTTCCATATTTCAGTTTGTTCCTAATGCCTTTAGCTCTATCCCTGAGCACCTCTTGGACACCACCTTAGTGGGCTCTGCTAAACTCGTTCCAATGTAACAGTGATTTTCAGCACTGCAGGGTCCAAAACTGGGCACAGTACTCCACATTAAGTACACAGTACTCCACTACTCACAATAGCCTAACAGAGGCAAGAATCATTTCCTGGACCTGTTAGCTACGCTCTTACTCAGACAGTCCAGGCAGTATCTGACAAACTGAAGAAGCTAAGTTACTGGCAGCTCAAGTAGAACAATGCCCTGGGAGAAGACTCAGGAAGCCAAAGAACTGCCAGAAAAGCATTCTCCAGCCAGTGCCAGAAACTCTGAGATGGACTGTAATAACTAAGAGTCAATGAGAATCATCCAGGCAAACATAGGAATTTATGACCCCTCTTTGAGCAAACCTGTGAGAGTTTTCACTAAGCTAAGCTAAAAGACAAAAAAGAAATTATACTAGCTCAAAAGATGATAAAGTGAAACACAGGCACCACTGAATTCATATAAGCCAAGTATAACTACAAACACACATCATATAGACCACATAAATAACAGCATGTTCAAGAACAGAACACTGAATGCATCCAGTATTAAAAACTTACTTTCCAGGTCATCTTCAAATATTTCTTCTATTATGACATCAGGGCTGGGTGGAGTCGTGGGTAGAACAGGAATACTCTGCTTGTGTATCATAGGAAGTGTTTCTTCTACTTGATTATTTCCCACTTCTTTGTGAACACTGACTTTATTTGCATGAGTCTTTATTTTACTTTTTCTGTTACATGCTGGAAAAATATTTTGTACAGAGGACTGACTATCACAGTCTCGTATTTCTTCTTTGTCATCAAGGATATGAGTGTGTTGTCCATTATCCTCACTGGTTTTGGGGAAACATTTATTTGGAGACAAATTAATATAATCCAGTTTGTTTTCCCAAAAGCATGTAAGTCAAAGCAGAAGTTTTATTAAGAACACATCACTAAGTTAAGAAAACACCTTGTAAGCGCTGGTTGAAATAAACCGTACTAAATATAGAATCATAGAATAGTTAGGGTTGGAAAGGACCTTAAGATTGTCCAGATCCAACCCCCTTGCCATGGGCAGGGACAGCTCCCACTAAACCATATCACTATGTCCAACCCAGCCTTGAACACCGCCAGCAATGGAGCATTCACAACTTCT
>JAOEHX010066433.1:0-11619 GCA_025448015.1 Bolborhynchus lineola | reverse complement strand
CCATGGCAGGGGGGTTGAAACTAGATGATCTTAAGGTCCTTTCCAACCCTAACTATTCTATGATTCTATGATTCTATGACATTATATCCCTTTCATAGGCAGTCATGTCTGGAGGTCAGTATAGTAAGAGGACAGTGCCTCAATGCATTACAGAAAACATAAGCCACACAATTTCCTCAGCATAAGTTTTACATCTACCAGATTGGTATTAGGGTAGTTTGAAAGTTTGGCTTTTTGTGCCCTTCATTATCTTCTCCTTTCGAACTCTCTCCACAAATACACAGTAGTGTTAGAATGGGATAAAGTTTGCATCCATGTCTAGCTTTACTTAATTTATATCAATATCACTAAAATTTATTAGATGTGACAACAAAAATGCTTATAAAGGCTATTCAGATACTCCCAGTTCACTTTTCACTGGAAACATGCTTATCGTCAATAGTGAGTGCCAAGAATTGGACAAGAGAGGAAACCATTTATGTTCCATGTGTTGGCATGTATTGAGTGATAGTGGACAGCCAGATTCCCTATGCTGTCATTGAGTTTACTTTTAAGCAGGTGGTTGAAACTGAAGTGCCTGTGGTTGTCACAAACTAAAGGAGTTGAATTTCACGCATTGAAGGGCTCCTTGATGAGTCTGATGCTGATGAAATTATTTGTAGTATTATGGTCAGTGCTTTTTCTTCTAAATATTCAGAATAAAGATTCTGACACTGTCCTTCATGCTTTAATATTGGAGGAGAGAAAAGTGTGGGCATTTTTTATTGTCTCTTCAAACACATGAAAAGCTTGTCATCAGAAATACATGTAGTTTCTTGTCAAATGGGGCTGGCCTTCTAGACTGATCTTTACCTGTAGAATAAAAGGCTGAGGTTCCCTTCGGCTCTCAACCTCCCTTCAAAGGTATTTTATCCTCAATATCTGCAGCTACTGGTAGCTCAGGAGGTCTGTTTTGTAGATCATAGTTGTAAATCTATCAAAAGACTGAAATAAAACACTTCTTTCCTGAAATAATTTTAATGGAATAATTTTAATGGTATATTCACAGGTAAGGCTTAACATGCTTAGAAATTCCCTTGAATGAAAACTAGGAATCAGGTATTTAAAATAACGTGACTGCAATTTTAAAATGCAAGGATAAAAATACTGAGTTTCTTTCGTTCCTCTTGTCCAGGTTTTAACCTCTAAGTGTGAAATACTTGTGATAGAAATGGGTAATGACATTCTGTGCCTCTAGAGGATTTGCTAAGCTTGGTTCAGGAAATATCTGATGCCATCAAGTTAATTTTATATTAGCTGACTTAGGAACAAGAAAGTATTAAGACTAAAGAGACTATATAGGGTGCAATATCCCAACAAAATAAATTTTCAGTTTAAAGGGACCTAAAGGAATAAAAGAATGCCAAAGATAAAACTAAAGATTTCTCACATCTAGCTGTATATACAATGATTTTAAAGCTGAGTTTTCGTTTGTACTGGGGCAAAATCAAATGATTTGAAGGACAGACAGATTAATCAGTGCTGCTGAATAGGTGTCAAAAGTGAGAAGAAAACAAAAACAACATAAAAATACATTATGAACTGTCCAGAATACATTTTTTTTTTTCTAGCTTTGCAACAGTACTGTGTCAAAAATACAAAGGTTTGTGTTTTACTGCAAGACAGATGGTAGAGGTAGACATGCATGTGGGTGTCAACTCTGTACATGGAAGATCTGGAAGTGAATGCTACAGCTTAACTTCCCTGGTGGAATAGGTGGTGTTCCTTTGACTTGTGCTCCTGATCATTTACGGTTGATGTGCATCTACCAGGCAGCTTCCCATCTGTACAGCCTTGGTCTGGTGCAGGGGTGCAAGCCTGGTGACATTTCAGTTGAATTAGTCTGTGTTTCTGGGTGTCTGTCAGGCTACTATAGCTGAGTGCTCCAGAGGCTACCAACTGCTTGTTCTTCCCCAGCCGAAGTGGAAGTTTTGGAAGAGCATCCCAGGCACAGACAGATTCTATCTGCTTTTTTCATGTCTTACTTGGACACAACTAAGCTTCTCATAAAAGGTACAAGACTTCTTAGGAGTCCATTATTAACCCTTATCTTGCTGTAGGCCTACTTGAGAATTTTTACTCTATCCTTCTAATTGCAGGTAGTGATATTGGAAGAAATGGACAGATGCAGCCCATTAATATGTGGCTCCATGGCTGATGTCACCATCTGAATTTGAGGATTTTTTTTGATAATGGGATGGTCTACACAGCACCAGGCCTGCTGGTGTTGGATGGGATCTATCTTTCTCAAAGGGATAAGGGAGTCTTTGTTCCTGACTTAGTGGTGCTGATTGACAGAGCTTTAAACTGGACTTAAAGGGAATGAAAATAATATTCAGCTTGCCCCAGACAAGCCATGGAGTGGCACACCAAAGTAAGAAGGTTGGGGTCCTAGTGAGGGGGCACTGAGGCTGTTGCTCTGAGACTTGCTTCTATGGAGGTGAGACTGGCTCCAGAGGTGGTAGGAACCAGCAAAGAATACTGGTGAAATACCTCAGAGAAATTAAAGCTGACAGCCCATCTTGAAGTGCTTGGTGGGATGGATATCATGACTGGAGTGTGGCTATTGATCTGTATTGGAATCTGTAGTGTTCAATAATAATGACATAGACAGTGAGATCAAGTGGACTCCCAGCAAGTTTGCAAACTACACCAAGCAGAGCAGTTGACAAGCCTGAAGGATGGGATGCCATCCAGAGGGGCCTGGACAAACTTGAGGTGTGGGCGCATATGAACCTCATGAAGTTCAACAATGCCAAGTGCAAGGTCCTCTACTTGTGTCAGAGCAATCCATGGTACCAATACAAGCTGAGAGAATTGAGAAGACCCCTGTGGAGAAGGACTTGGGAATACTGGTGGATGAAAAGGCAGACATGAGCCAGCAGTGTGCATTTGCAGCCCAGAAAGCCAGCTGTATCCTGAGCTGCATCAAAAGAAGCAGGCCAAGGGAGGTGACCTTGCCACCCTACTCCGCATTGGTGGCAGCCCACTTGGAGTACTACATCTAGCTCTGGAGTTAAAGAAAGATATAGATCTGTTGGAGCAGGTCCAGAGGAAGGCCACAGAAATTATCAGGGCTAGAGCACCTCTCCTGTGAAGACAGGCTTAGAGTTGGAGTTGTTCAGCCTGTAGAAGAGATGGCTATGAGGAAACTTTATTGCAGCTTTTCAATACTTAAAGGGGGCTTTTAGGGAAAATGGGGACAGACTTTTTAGCCAGCCTGTAGCAATAGGACAAAGGGTAATGGTTTTAAACTAGGGGAGGGCAGATTCAGATAAGATATAGGGAAGGAATTTTTTACAATGAAGGAGGTGAAACGCTGGAAGAGGTTGCCTGGAGAGGTACTAAATGCCCCATTGCTATAACTTTTCAAGGTCATGTTGAAAGCGGCTCTGAGTAGTTGAAGATGTCCCTGCTTACTGCAGAGCAGTTGGACTGGATGACCTTTAAAGGTCCCTTCCAACCCAAGCCATTCTGTGATTTTATGATCCTGTCCCTGGCCTAGGCATGTCCTTAAGAATAGAATGCAAATTCTCATGCTTCAGAAATCAGGGACTTGATTAAATGCTGCAAAAATGTATTTAGTCACATCAGCACTTTCACTTGATGTGTGATGACAGGAGAGGCAGTTAAATTGTGATTAAGAATTTTGATAAGAGTGATGGAAGGGTCAGCTTGGTGCAGGGGTATGAAGAAATGAACTTCTGATGGCATAGTATAAATGTCACCCTGGCTCATGTCCCTAAACAGGTGTGAATGGTTCCTCTTCAGGATCATTTACATGATCATGCAAAGATGCATTGGTACCATCTTACATGTGTATGGTGTATCCAGAGTGATGCCTTTCTGTAATGATAGTATGGTAGCTGGTAGTGTAACTCTTCAGTTAGATAACAAATACTTCTTCCAGTGAGTGTACATCTCCAGTATTTTACTGTCATTGCTAGTTCAGAATACATCTTTCTAGGAGAGTTACTAATAAATTACAGCCATCACAACACCAAAGTCAGTAGATTAATAGGAGTGGTTTAGCTGTTATGCAAAGAAGTCAATAGGCTTTGGAGCAAAGATATGTTGTGCTAGGGAAATTAAGAGAAGGTTCATCACTGAGACGGTGATTGGTGACTGGAGCAGGTTCCCCATGAAAGTAGTCACACCCCCAAGCCTATCAGAGTTTGCGGAGAGCTGGGTGATGCTTTTAGTCATACAGTTTAGTTTTAGGCAGTTCTGTAAGGAACATGGGTTCAGACTTGATGATCCTTATAGGTCCCTTCCAACTTCAGATATTCTATGAAAAATACATGCTGAGTGGCTACTACAGCAGGTGGTTATTAAAAATTTACAGATGTCAAGCATTCTCTGTAACAGCCTTTCAAAGAAAGTATTTAGTACAGAGGGTTGCTGTTTAATTCACTTAGGTTTTAGCATGGTAAAGTACAATCCAGGCCACATGCCTAGCCACCTGGGTTAGACTTGCTCACTTTAGTGGTTATATATTGAAGCAGTGATTCGTAAAGACTTACTGTCCTTACTAGGTCCCGTGTCAGATAGAGCCAATGCCAGCAGCAAAGAATGGACCTGTCACTCGCCTATGCTGAGCCTATCAGTGACGATGGTAACATTGCCAGGATAACATATTTAAAAAAGTGGGGGAACCAAAATTCTGCAATTGTAGCTGAAGTGATGAGAATTTGTGAGAGAAACAAATTTGCAAACACTGAGGTCAGTGATGGAGGAGGGGAAGGAAGTGCTTCTGAATCAGGAGATTCCCCTGCAGCCCATGATGCAGACCATGGTGAGGCAGGCTGTCCCTCTGCACCCCATGGTGGTCCATGGTGGAGCAGATTCCACCTGCAGCCTATGGCAGAATCTGCCAGAGCAGGGGGATTACCAAAGGAAGCTGTGATCTCATGAACAGCCTGCACTGGAGCAGAGTCCTCTTAGGATCTGTGGCCCTGTGGGGAAAGGAGCCCTCACTAGCTGGCTTGCTGCAGGACTTGTGATCTCACAGAGACCATGCTGGAGCAGTCTGTTCCTGGAGGGCTGCAGCCTGTGGAAGGGACCCACACTGGAGCATTTCATGAAGAACTGCAGCCTGTGGGAATTACTCATCCCTCCCTGTCCGTACTTCAACTCATGAGGCTTTCATTATGTTTGTTCTTCACTGCCCAGTTAGGAGGCAGAGAGGTAGAGAGGGAGAGAGGTAGAGTGGTTTTGGTGTCTAAGAGTGCTGAGATATACCGAGACTGTTAGTGGAAAATATCCTTTCCTTATAATTGATATTCAGAAAAAATATGCCCATTAAAAATTCAGGGAGAAAGAAACCTTGATTTCATACTCTTAAAGGTTTCTTGGAAGTTAAGTTTTTCTGATTTGCTTTAACTTAACAAATAAAATATTTAGGAGGAAGCTTATTCATGAATACATGAAAATAAGTTTTCCAGCAGCAAATCTAATGAACTTTTAAAATAAAAATAGATATCTAAGCCTGTCTGCTTCAATTTGATATTACCATTAAATGAAGGAAAAGAATCAACCTTGCCACAAGGATGCTGGTTTTAGTCTTGGCTTGACTAGTATCTAAAAAGCATGTAAGGATGCAGGAGAAATGTTTTTGTATATGCATACCATCAAATATTTCAGAGATGTGGCTGGGCTTCACCAGTGTAACTGAGAAGAAAAATATAACCAAAATAGGAACTTGAGTTGTGTTTCTATGTGATTTCAGTAATCCTTCTAATAAAATACATCTTTTCATCGGCCTTAAGGTAAGCAAACATGCTAATTCTGAGAAATTTGTATCATTTCTGCACCAAGTTGTCATAAATCCAGTAAAGTAATGAATACATAACGAAGAGCTTCTCACGGATATTTGTTTTCTAAAACATAATGACTGTAGATATGCATGAAAAACAAATGGATTTTTAGCAACAGAAATAGCACCACTCATACTTGATTAATAGGATAGTGGTCAATCTTTTTTCTGTTAGGGACGTATTGTTTGGGGTTTTTTTTCTTTTTGTCCTACCAAGTATAAGGAGGAAATTGTTTGCGGTTTTTGTGGTTTTTTTGGGGTTTTATTTCTTAGTTTTGGTTTTTTGTTGGTTTTGTTGTTGGTTTTTATTTTTTTAATCTTTCCTTTGGGGCTTTTTCCAACTGAAACCAACCAGGGAATTAAAAAAACAAAAAAAGGAAGAAAGGAAAGAGAGAAAAAAACATCTGCAACAGTTTTGGTTTCTTTATAATACAACACATCCTGTTAAAGCATTTTTAAAAACATCAGTGATTCTCACATTGTCTCCTGCTGAGAATGTGACAATTAAAATTCTAGTGGAAAATTGGACTACAGAAAGAGTAGCAATCAACAGACCAATAAATCCGCTGAAATTTTTATAACCATGTTATAAATATCAATAATAACTGAACAAATAGGACAAGAGACTCATAAAGATTCAGTGCTCCCATGTATTTTGACAAGGTCGTAGTTCACAGAAACAAGTTTTGAGCCTCCTTCCATCAACTTACTATGCTTTTACCTACATTGAGATAGTGCCTGATTGATACCATTGGTTATGAGTCTTACCAGGAAAGCTTGTGCAGGCGATAAGCCAATTTTTGATTAGGAATTTATTTTTATAATTCATAATAATTTTTATAATGAATTAATTGTCATGATAAATCTATTAATGATAATTCTGCAATCTCAGTCATAATATGTTGCTAAGAAAATAAAGTGCATCACTGTGACAGATTTAAAAGCTTTTCAGTAATCACAACTCCTGAATGAGTTTCAGCTATGATGATTCCTAATTCGTAATTTATACAGTGGAAAGCTGTGTAAACAACTGAATATGATCCCGAATACTTCTCTGTTTTCCTGTGATGACCTGATTTTTTTTAAAAAAGAGCAGCATTTCAAGAATGTGTCTAACTTTCAGACTGCTTGAAGGCAAGCTTGGGTTTTGCCAAAACTTGGAAACCAGTCATAAATACTGAAACAATCCTTTTCCTATGAAAAAGCATTTGAAAAAACAATGCTATGAACAAAGCATTGTTCTAATTTGGAAAATCTTTCATTACAGTATGTTGAGTATATCATTATATATGTACGTGAAAAGGATATTGTGTTTAAGTGGCAGGAAAAGATGAGAAACTCATGTCAGAGTTTCTGAAGTGTAGCAGCCTTACACATGCTAAAGGCACTGGCTGCTCTCTCCTGCAGGAACCTAGGTCATGGCCATTGCTCAGGAAGAGGTATGAGGCAGGACAGGGTGATTCCCATGAAAACTGGTCCAGCCACTACACCTTTTGAATAGGACCAACAGAGCAGCAGGTGGCTGCAAGGACTCCATAACACAGCTGAAGTCCTCTGCCCATAGGAGTCCTTGGGAGGGAGCATTGCTTGCAGGAGTGCCTGAGCCCTGGCCTCCCTCAACCATAGTGGAAAGGAGCTCCACTGGACTCCTCCAGGCTGAGAGCACAGGCAACGCTGCCCTCAGCTGACCAGCCTCTGGCTGCTCATGGTGCAGAAGGAGAAGCCCCTCCTGGGCCAGGCTGCAACCCTGCTGAGGTGCCCCTGGGAGCCTGTTGCGCAGCATCGCAGGAGGGAGCCCTGCAGGCTGTCCCAGCTCCAATTTGCTTTAAATTTTTTTCAGCTTATTGCTGACTGACAATCACCAGGCCATTCATGAGGTTAGCAAGTAACTTGGATTGGTTTGTATCTATAAAAGAACCTCACAAATTGCACTGAATATAAGCAAGCAAACCTTGTAAGTTTTGGTTGCAATTAAATATAGTTGTTATTTGATGGAGTAACTAAATTTATAAGCAGTATTGTTGCTGTAGCTAACCGTTGTAGACTTAATATATGGGTGGAAAGATTAACAGTGAATATAGTCTTTCTCACGGCTTTTTTTTTTGTTTTGAAGACTGGTAGTAAATGGCAACATGACCCAAGGAGAATTCATTCGTGGGTAAATTTGATCCACTTAAAAGCAACCAGCAATGAGATACAAAGGGATGATGAGAAGAGTGTAGGGAGGGGGTGATAAGAAACACATTTCTCCCCTGTTTACAAAGGGGAAATGGAAAAGGAGAGACACACAGCTGCAGGTATGCTGAGCAGCTCATGTGCCACAAACACACGAGATTTAATGATTTACTTTGGTTTCTTGGTTTGGATCCAATTTACTGCGGTAACTTGTTTTTATCGCTTACCATATGTTTTGTGTGATATACAACAGTGAAAAATTTGGCCTCTTTTCTTTGGACAACTTTTTGGTCATTGCTCATTATTTATTCATGCCTTTCTGAACCGAAGAGCTGAAAGTGACTTGAGTTATCAAAAAATAAGAATTTTTGCCTACTCACTTTTCATCACTTTTGCTTGCTGACAGAGGGTTTTCTGGCTGCCCAATCTGTACAGGTACCACATTCATTTTGCATTAGAAGGTTTTTCAACATGTTTAGTAGCAAGTGTTTTGGCAGTGTTGAAATTTTAGAAGTATTTTCTTTCCCTCAGCAATTATGTCATGCCCGTGTTTATATGAAAGCAAATATTTAAATGTAGCTAACAAGATACTTGTTTTTCCTAGGCAAAGTAGGGGGGAAAATGCTTCTTTGGTCATGGTTTCAAAATATGAGGATTCTTTTCTGGCATATAATTTTCAAATGCTGCTTTAATAATTTATTTATAAAAGCCAAAGCTCCAACTTCAATGGAAGTGCTTACTACTGTTTCAAACATGAAAAATTCAAAAACATTTATAAGCATCTTTTGAGTGAGCTTATCTGTACATAACAGTGTTGTAGCAAATAACTACAAGTTTATGCTGTTACTTCTTACCCTTATTAAGACATAATATTTTATTGATCAGTTATGATTTAGGTCTCTTTAATACTTGTCAACAGATCAAGCACCAGTTGTCTGTACCTGGGGCATTGCTGAGGATTACATTTATTGAGGAGCTGCTGATTGCAACAAGTGCTGCACAGAACAGGAAGTTATTTCCTCCTTCCTAAGACCCCAACCTTCATTTTCAGCTCAGAAGCAGCATGGTAGAAACAGACGTTATGCTGGCCAAATGAATGTTGTCAAAGTTATACCATGGTGTTGCAGGGCTGAAAAGGAGAGGATGAACAGGCAACAGTAGGAGTCAATGAAAGGAAGGACCCCAGTGAATTGGAAAGTGGAGGGTAAAGTAGAGGTGAAGAAGAAAGGGTGAAAGAAGGATGCAAGAACAAGCTCACATAGAAAATACTGTGACTAACACTGTCTGACATCCCATCTTAGATTAGTTTTGCAGGTAATGTCTAAGTAGCTCCTTCATAACATATCCTTTTCTGTAGGCCACATGGAATGAATTGATACAATAAATTAAATGCATAGTATTTAATATTTGTTGGGTTTATATTGAATGTGTAAGGAGTGAGCAGAGAACATTTAGTTTAGTTCCACATCGTAATGTGTTTGCTACTATTGGGTTTTTTAAATTCATATAATGCCTGGAAGTCTTTGTGACTGAACAGGAAGTTTTTCTCATGGACTTTTCTCACTAAGTAACTGCAGGAAACCTAAGAACATTCCTGGGATTTCGAACAAAAGAAGTGTAGCATGAAATAGATAACATTTTATGAAAGCTATAGAGGTAGTCCTGTGAGTAAATGAAAATTACACAAGTAGAGATGCATCTTATAGAACATGACAGTTAAGAGGAAATTGCATTGAAATGTCATTTTAAATAGCTTAGACAAAAATTAACCCTCTGAACAGACAAGACCAAAACCACCCCTAGAGCTAGTGGCTACATTAGTTATATCAGGGGTGAATTGGTCCACTGTACTCATGATAGGATATGGAGCTAGAAAAGGGCATGAAAAAAGATGAATTGGAAACAGATGTCAAAAAGAATTTTTAGAATCGTGCATTTATAGAGTAGCCACTGGGCAAAGCAGTTGATGAAAAACACAAGGGGACAAGAATAGGGGAACAGTGAGAGAGAAGGGTGGGAAGGGGGAGACTGATATCTCTCAGTAGCTGCTTCAAATAAAAAAGATCTGTGTCGGTGAAGGCTGATATCCTTAAGAGTTCTTTTTATTCACTGCCATAATGAGGTGTAAATTGGCAATATTGAAACCTGTTTAGTATATTCTCTAGATTTGTGTTTAGTATATTCTCTAGATTTAGTATATTCTCTAGATTTCTCTAGAATCATAGAATGGTTTAAGTTGGAAGATACCATTAAAAGTCATTTAGTCCAAACCCATTGCAATGAGCAGGGAATTCTTCAACTAGACAAGCTTACTGAAAGCCCCATCCAGTCTGGCCTGGAAAACTTCCAAGGATGGGACATCCACAACTTCTCTGAGTAACCTATTCCAGTGTCTCACTACCCTCACAGTAAAGAATTTCTTCTCAATACCTAATCTAAACCTACTCCATTTCAGTCTAAAACTGTTGCTCCTTGTCTTGTTACTACTTGCTCTTATAAAAGGTCCCTCTCCAGATTTTTTTTTGTAGGCCTGCCTTAGGGGCTGGAAGGCTGCTATAAGGTCTCTTCAGAGTCTTTTTTCTCTCTCAGCCTGTCCATAGGAGAGGTGCTCCAGCCTTCTCATCCCCTTTTTTGCCCTCCTCTAAACCTACACCAACAGGTCCACATCCTTCTTATGTTGAGGGCCCCAGAGCTGGATGCCATACTCCAGTTGGGTTCTTGCAAGAGAGGAGTTGTGGGGGAGAATGACCTCCCTTGACCTGCTTGTCACGCTCCTTTTGATGCATAGGTTGGCTTGCGGGACTGCAAGTGCCGTTGCCTGTACATGTCCATTTTTTCATCCATCCATCCAGTAATCCAGGTCCTTCTCCGAGCTACTCTCAATGGCTTCATTCCGCCACCCTGTACTGTTACTGGTAGTTGCCACAACTGAGGTGGAGGACCTTGCACTTGGCCTTGTTGAACTTCATCATTAGATGTATGCTCACAGAAAAAAAAAAAAAAAACAAAACACAACAAAAAAACAAACAAAAAAACCCCAACAAACTGATAGTGTCTTTAAAAAGGTTAATTCACAGGAGAACATAAATAATCAGTTTATTCCACTCTGTGACAAATTTTAGCTCTGTGCATAGTTCTAGAAACATTGCTGCTTAAGAACTATTGTCATATGACATTATCTTTTGAAAATGGAGTTATTCATGTTGCACGTCTTTCAAACAGATTGTGCAATAATTAGAAAAAGGGGGCTAAATTGTCCAGTTCGGGAAGGTTGTGGTAAGGTTTTAAATTAGTTTACTCAAGTGGTAAGTATTCATTGAAAGTAGTTACATTCAAATGCCTCATATTTTTACATATTCAAGACAACATGTTGAAATCTGCATAAAAAAAAATTGACAACATTGTCTATTTAAACAGAAAGAATTCCTAAACAAAGCTGTCAGAGTAAATAAGCTTTTCCAGTTTAAAGAAAACTCTTTCAGCCTGCAGCATGGTTCTTAAGTTTGAAATATGGAACTTCCGCGTATCTTGTAGAATCACAGAAAGGTGCTGCACGCCTGTATTCCATCACAGAGTGATGGAATGTATAG